>OY757937.1:77913354-78073354 GCA_963585895.1 Sepioteuthis lessoniana
TCTCCAGATATTCCTTGATATAGACCGCAGAACACATGCTCTCGTTCACAAAGATATCATTGATATAGGAAGAAGTAGCAGTGTTGATGATCCAGTCCTTGATTTGGTTGGTATTAACAATGGCTCACATTATCAAAGGGGTGGCATTCAGCCCAAATCCTAAGCGGGTGAGACTATATCCTTGTCCCTTGATCTCCACATAGGGACTTGTCAACATGCACTTGCAGATAGGAGCCATGTAGATCTAGTACTGCAATGTTTGGTCCTTGCTGTCGCCATTTCCTTAATTTTTGTGAACAAACATCCGCATTGACCGTGTATGCGTCAATGTACTTGTTCAGCTCCCGATAGTCCATGAAGGGCCGAACCTTCTGTTTGTTTTCCTTTTGTTTGTTTTGTGATTTTGGCCATGAGGTAAATTAGACCCTTTGGGGGTCCGAGCTCTTTCTCCGGATACGGAAGCAGCCAGCCGTTGTCTATCCACATCTGTAGTTCCCACTCATATTTCTATTTGTCAGAGTAACTGGAGGCTGATCCCCAGCCCATTTCCAGGATGCTATCCATCTCTGAGTGATTTCATCATACTCTGCATTTAAATCAGGCTCGGTAATGGTTATGGCTGCACAATTTGGTCTGTCGCATTGCAGAAACGTTACTCCACCGGCACAGGTCACAGTCACTCCTCCCAGCTGCTTAATTGTGTCCAGCCCGAGAAACAAATCAAATCCTAGCAGGTGTCCGCCCACAACCAGAGGTTCTATAGTAAAAGCGTGTTTCGTGCCAATACTAACATGCACCAACCTGATTCCACAGCACATGAGTGGGGCTCCATCTGCTGTGAGCATGTGAATTGCTTTCTTTGTCTATGCTCGACAGCACGATTTGCGGACTACTGACTGTGTGCACCACGTATCCACCAGAGCTGAGCGTGGTGTTTCATCGATGTGAATTGTTACCACCGGCACTGCGCCATTTACAAGATTTTGGGGGACAAGGTTGGCACTGAGTTCTTGCCCCCTTTGCTCGTTTTGTGGGCAATATGAAGCAATGTGCCCATGCCGCTGATATTGATAACTCATGATGGTTCTTTGAGGCTTCGTACTAGCACCTCTGAATGTCTCTCATCCCTGGAGACAATTGCTATCCCTATAGTTTGTTCCATCACATTTAAAACAACCCAAGGGGACATCTGTCTCCTTTGAGGTGCATTGTGTCGACTGCGTGGCCACTGCACCCTGTTCTGTCACTCCAGTGCAGTTCTTCAAGATTGTGCGGGTTCGGGTTAGGATTAGGGTTAGAACAAATAACAAATGCATGATATGTTTGGTAATCCTTTACATTTTAATATAGTGATTCTTCTTCTCAATAACAGCCAGTAATCTATTTGTTACATTTTTATGAATAAAGAAAATATGTTAAAAGTGAATAAGAAGAGTGTACAACCAAGCAATTATGTTTATTTAACCACAGTCGGAGAAAACAGGAAAACAAGCTGCTTTAACTTTGTGAGCAAAAGGTTAAAGTCTCTACTTCTGTTTCACACCTGTGTCTGTGCTTCCAATCTCACCAAATCCCGCAATGCACTGTTTATGGGAGGCGACTCCCTTTCAAACTTTCAAGGGGAATAACTTTGATATTTTTTTTAGGTCTTAAACTGTAAGTAAAGTTGGCGTCCTTAGTCTAGGGTGTGCCCCTTTTCAATAGCTACTACAACGAGGTGTAGAGGAGGGCGCAACTCCATTCCCTGGATTGCTCCACTTTGCCCTTGATCTTTATCTTATAATGCTGAGTGTTAAGCATCAAGTACCATTTTTTGAGTCTTTGGTATGACTCAATCTGGGATTGAACTCTGGTCTCCCGGACCACTGGTGAACCTTACACATTTGGTAGAAAATGAGGAATCAATAAAAATTAAGAATATCTTTCAGCAATATATGAATCGCATGTCAATACAATCTTTCCTGAAAACTGACTAGATGAAACTCAGATATGTAAGTTATTATTGGTTTATTTTATAGGTGAAGATATTGTGATTTTGCTCTGTATTTTTTTGTATAGAGTACACTTTTTTTAAAATTAAAATGATTTCCACTGTGAAATTTTCCTTATATATATATCTATATATATGCAGCAGCCTTCATGCTAACCCTTGACGAAAAAGAATAAGGGATGCGCTGTGCATTGTCCATCAGAGTGAGACGACTTACAGTAGAGAAAGAGACTTCATTCTTTTCCCCCTTCTCTTTTGATTGGTTCTGGTATTATGTTGCTAAGTGTCCTGATGGGTAGCCTTTAACCTCAATAAATGGAAAAAACTGTTTGTCCAAGTAGCAAAAAAGAAAGAAAAAGAAAAATTGGAAGTATAACCTGTCCTCACGTCCTCAGCCTTGTCCACCTCCCTACAATCCTCTGTCACAGCATGGGGACAAAAACAGACGGAAAGTTCTCCTCAGGGAAAGTGACCATACACTGCCCCACCCCACGTTGTGATTTCTTTTTAAGTGGCAAAGGTAGCGAAGATTCACGTCTGAGAAGAAGAGGGTTGTTGGTAGCCAACGACCTGAAACCGGAGGGGTATATTGAAGAAAAGAAAAAAAAATAACACACTGCCTTTTGTAAATATAACAAAAAGTTTTATAAATTTCGAGTTCTAAAGATGATAATAATTCTGCAGTGTGTGACTTCAAGAATAGTCTAAGGACGTCAGATTGGCGAGGTTTGAGTTCTTCTTAGCGGCAACTTTGTTGGTGCGTCTGGGCAGCAGACTGGCAGTGTGTTGGCAGCACGATTGCTCAAATTGCCATGAGCTCAAAAATTAGGTTGTTTATATAATATTTGCGAAGATTCTGGGGTAGGTTCTGACTGTAGCAGGGGTGAACGTCATTTTTAACTCATCAGATATCCGTTATGTCTCTGCCTCAATTTCATCATCACTAAGGGTCCAACCCTTTATACACTACTTTCACAAAGTCCTTCCTATCACTACCTTCGTGATGAGGACTACAGGAAGATAGCTTTCCTTCTACCAGTACAGTCTTTCTCATTTTACTACTTATGGCGTCAGGCTGGAGATTCTTCCCCTTATGCCCAAATATGTTGGACTGCCACTTTGATGGAACTGGTTTCAAATCCAAGTGAGCGAAAAGTCTGGTCCTTCGTCCCAGACTAATTAATAATTCCTTATTGGCACCGACAAGCAATTCCAGATAATTACCTCACCTCATTAGCTGAAGTGTGTTAATCAAATGCCAGATGGCCTCCCTACCATCAACAAAGATTCCTTTGTTAGCTTCTGAGTCCTATTTCTTAACTGGGGTGTTTTACGTGTCACCATGACCAAGCGCTAGTCACAGAGTTATCTTTTCAATGTCAAGTTTTCTCATTTTCACTTTTCCTATGCTTGGGAAAATCATTTTAATAATATTACTCATTTTTTTTTTAGTAATATCTTTTCTTCCTTAATTTCTGTAGAAGTCAACGGAACAACAATAGTAGCAATTTACCGGATGTCTGGTTCATGCAGACGTAATCTGTGGAATCCCAGCAATATGGACGCCAGCTCGAGCTGAGCTGGGAGCTGGTATTTATGCACAAGTGTGACCAATTGGACAATTCAGCCAATTGCAGCCCAAGAAATGGATTGGCCCATATGCACAATGGAATCTGCCAGTGTGGCATAAATAGTCCTCCACTTTCTTGAGAGGGAACTGCTAGTTCTTGAAAAGTTGATCATTCAGCTGGACTTCGACTAGGACTCTATTCAAAGATTCAATATGGCGCTGCAAACAGGATAGGTGTTTATAATTGAGCTTTGGACCGTTTCTTCAGTGCAGTTGTATAGTTGGATGTTCATCTGTGTGTCAGAAAGATTGGTCATCTTTGTGAATACATCCCAATCTATCTTAAACTTCCTAAACTGCTGTGGTGTCATTTCTGAGTTAAGTTGAGGGGGCTTGGCAGTCGGTTTTACATGGGTGGCTGGTGATGCCAGATTTTCTTCAACAGCAGTGGGAAATTTCCAGCTATGCCCGGCCCTCCAGCCCACATTCCCCTAAAGGAAGGCTCAACCCCCAAAGCTAGACATAACCTGATTCCAGTACGAAACATTACAAAGAGCAAGTAAAGGAAGCCCTTTGGGAAGATGTCAAAAGAGGCATCATCAGTCCTGTACCTATTGGTACCTCTACAGATTGGTGTAGCACCATGGTAATTACTGCTAAAAAAAACAGGAAGCCAAGAAGGATGGTAGACTACCAACATTTAAATTCCCAATGTAAGCGGGAGACACACCACACTAGATCCCCATTCCAACTCTCACTTCAGGTACCACCAAATACAAAGAAAATTGTCCTGGACGCGGTGGATGGCTATCATTCAATACCCCTAGATGAAGAATCTCAACCACTCACGACCTTCATCACAGAGTGGGGTTGTTTTAGGTATCTCAGATTGCTCCAAGGGTATGTAGCTTCTGGTGACGCCTATACATGAAGGTACGATGAGATAATTAAAGACATCCCATGCAAAATAAAAGTAGTTGATGACACCCTCCTTTATGACGAGTAGCATGGGCATATTCATTAAGCCCTATAATGCTACCATTCTGAGAATTTGTAAAAAAAACTCCAACTTCGTTTGGAATGAAAGTCTCGAAAAAGCATTTCAGCAATCTAAACAAGTTATAGTGGGGTTAGTGAAAAAAGGAGTTACCACTTTTGACATAAATAGAACAACCTGCTTGGCACCTGACTGGAGCAAGGATGGAATGGGCTTTCTACTGTTACAGAAGCACTGCACATGCCCCACCGAGAAAGCCCCAGTGTGTTGTCCTGATGGGTGGCACATTGTATTTGCCGGCAGCAGATTCTGCACTGACGCAGAGCGCCGATATGCACCAATTGAGGGCGAAGCAGCCGCTATCGTCTGGTCATTGGAAAAATACCACCTATTCATCATATGCTGCCCAAATTTGATAGTAGTAACTGACCATCAACCACTAACGGGGATATTTGGTGACAGAGACCTTAACAAAATAAACAACCCACACCTCTTCAGACTTAAAGAGAAGTGCCTAAGATATCACTTCACCATTTAACATTGCCCAGGCAAGTGGCACAGGGGTGCCGATGCCATTTCCCGCAACCCAGTTGCTACAGTGGAATTGCTCATTAGCATATGTCCCACAAACCCATCTCCCAGAGATATCCACCTCTCTAACAACAGAGATGTTGCAATGGAACTAGCTGCCATTCAAGCAACAGTAAACATTAATAACAACACCACTGTTATAACCCCTGACCACATTCGGGCATCGGGCCAAAATGACAAGATCTACACAACCCTGATAAATGCGATTAACCAGGGATTCTCACTCAAACGCACCCTCACAGAACCTGACATCTGGGATTTCTGGGAGGTGCAACACCGACTTAGCAATAACAGAGGGCTAGTATTAATGGACAGAAGAATTGTCATACCAAAGCCCTTGAGAAAAAAAAATATTACACTGCCTCCACTCAGCCCACCAAGGCATAGATGGAGTGAAAGATCAAGCTAACGACTCTGTTTATTGGCCTGGAATGAATGCATCAATACGGAACTTTAGAGCGAATTGCTCAATTTGTACAACCATCGCCCCTAGCCAACCACGAGAACCCATCACCATGACACAATCTCCAGAATGGCCATTCCAACAGATAGTGATAGACATATACCACGTTGGGCACGTTACATACCTTGCCTGCGCAGACAGATTAACTGGCTGGCTTATATTATATCATTTAAAACCAGGCCATGCTACAACATCAAAACTACTATCTGTCTGTCGACAACTATTTCAAACGTATGGCACTCCAGATGAAATCAGTACAGATGGTGGCCAACCATTCACCTCTACTGCATTCCAGGAATTCCTTCACACATGGGGCGTAAGGCACAGACAATCCTCGGTCGCATATCCCCAGTCCAATGGCTGTGCAGAGCTAGCGGTAAAAACTGCAAAGAGGATAGTCAACGGAAACACAGACGCCCAAGGTTCCCTGGACAATGACACTGCTGCTTGAGCCATCCTTCAGTACAGAAATACCCCAATTCAAGGTATCGGCCTATCACCGGTACAACTACTACTTCACCACCGGCTCCGGGATTCCATCCCTTCGCAACCATTCCTCTACAAACCACATCCTAAATGGATAGTGGCAGCACAATGCCGCGAAGAAATTCTTCATAAGCGCAATGCTAAGATGGTAGAAACATACAACAGACATACTCACAACCTATGCCCATTACAAGCTGGTGACACAGTGACCATTCAAAGCCCACTTAATCACCGGTGGAACACCACAGGAAAAATAATCTCTGTTCTACCTGAGCGTCAATACAAAATCAGGGTTGATGGATCAGGAAGAATCACACTTAGGAACCGTCGCTTCCTAAGAAGATGCAATATCACTGCTGCAGCTACCCCAATACCCAGTGCCACACCTGTACCAATAGCTTTAATAAACAATACCCCACGTAGGTACTCCAATTCCCAAACACCCTCCATTTACAACACGCCGGCGAGAATTGAACCACCCAAAGACACCACTTAAACATCAACACGCCCCCGATCATCAAAAATTCCTCAAGCTTTATCCAGGTTGTTCCCATATAATAGACCAGGCCTCAAAGAACTCCACGACATGGGGGAGGGGGAGGGGAGATGTAGAAGTCAACGGAACAACAATAGTAGCAACTTACTGGAGGTCTGGCTCATGCAGACGTAATCTGTGGAATCCCAGCAACATGGACGCCAGCTTGAGCTGAGCTGGGAGCTGGTATTTATGCACAAGTGTGACCAATTGGACGATTCAGCCAATCGCAGCCCAAGGAATGGATTGGCCCATATGCACAATGGAATCTGCCAGTGTGGCATAAATAGTCCTCCTCTTTCTTGAGAGGGAACTGGTAGTTCTTGAAAAGTTGATCATTCAGCTGGACTTCGACTAGGACTCTATTCAAAGATTCAATAATTTCTGCTTGTACTTGTAAACAACTTAATCTTCTTAACTTTTCAACATCTTCCAACTCCCATTTCAGGTTTTTATCAAAAGTACTTTTTCCCAGAATTTTCAGTTTTACACTTAATGGCAAATATCTTTAGACGCTCAACATTTTTGCTTTTAACCCTTCATGTACCAATGCCATAGACCAATATTGTTACATTACTCCCCATCATTTTTGTCAATTAGCCATAATTGACACTAAAATCGATGTGACAATATCACTAGCATACAATAGTTCTTTCTGTCCAATATATCACCATATAATATATATATATATTATATAATATATATTAGGGATTTTCTTCAATGTCACTGCAGGAAATCGTTTAACTATTGGTTCCCATAATTCTGCCCAATCACTTAAATTGTTCTCCATTAATTTCGAGAAGGACTTCTTCTCTTCAAATCTTTCCTCAGCCTGATAGTAAGGGGGAAGAGACATCGACATTCCAAATGCGGAACAACCTAACGGTAATTCTACCATTGTTAATGGGTGTATCACTTTTATTGTCTGAGTAGTTTTACCATCACAAACCATTGATAAGTCTATTTCTCTCTGGGTAGCTACTGCCCAGACTCCATCAGATATGCTTATTGCCTGGGGCAATACCACATCAGCCAAAATCTCTACTTGACAATTTCTTCTTATGCCTCCTTTATCTCCCTTAAACAATTTCAACACACAGAGATTGTAATTACCTGTTACATATATGGGACTTGCGGAAGTACAAGTCCTCAAAGCATCAGCCTTACATTTGCTAGCTTCCTCTTCTGGCAACATCATAAACTTGTTTCTTGCTAGATTTAATGCTATATATTCGGTTTCTAACCTGTACCTCGCCACAGCTCCCATCTTCTGATCTGTTCTAGGATAAGAAATAGGTAGATTTATTACCTGATATATCTCAAATGTACTGTCCCTGTCTAACAGTGGAACAGACATTAGTATCAGTAGCTTATCATTTTCCATTAAGGTAACACAGCCCAATGCATTATAATATTTCCACAATTCCTCTGTAGGATCTACAGGCAACTGCAAATGATGAGGTAATTCTGTATCCTAATCAAAATTCCCTTCAAATAATTTCATTATTATATTAAGAGATAAATGTCCCAATGATAGTGAATCTAGCTGGGCTCTAACATGTTCCAATAGGGTCATTAGTGATTGACTCGTTTGTCGCACCCTAGCTATTATTGACAATAAGTGAAAATACTGCTGTACAAAATTATTTAACTCTTGTAATTCCAAAATTACCGACTCTGTAATGTTAGATACTTTCTCTTGTAAGTCATGCAGATTCCTTGTTAGCCAGTTAATGTTTACCTGGTTTTTAGCTAACTCTATTCTCGTGACATTCAATATTGATAAGCTCTCTCGAACTACCTGAGCCATTGTTTTCTGATTTCTTTCCACATCTGACAGTTTCCTCTTGATAATTTTTACATCCTCTTCACGCACTGTGGCAAATAATACACTCAATGCTTTCCCTACTATGGGAATTACTGTTTTTTTTCGGTCTGGACTTCAACAATCCTATTCCCTTAAGGTATGAATTTATTTCCTTCCACTGATATTCCATTGCTCTTGATTCCTGCTCTAAGGAATACAGTAACTTAATGTACCCTTCTTCATGTACATAGTTCCCTGCCATTCGGTTTCTGGCTCTACCCAACACAAATATCTCATCCTTCAATCTATTCAACAACATTTTATAAGATTTAAGGTCAACCACCATCGTTATCAACCATTTTGATCTGGTTATAATCACTTCACTGATCTTTTTGAATATAGTATTCTTCTCATTCTTCCATGCACCCACCGTGCACATCATGATCATCAACATCACTAATATTCTTTGATCCATTCCTGCAATAAGATGCAAGAATAATTTATTCTCAGCTATGAATAGCAACAAAATTTCTCTCAACCAACCATAATTCCACAAATGCATTTATGCATTTAAAAAAAATTTTTTTTTTTAACCTCAAGATATCAACTAAGGATATCCCACACCCAATGTACGGAGGGCAATATCCCACGCCCAATGTACGGAGGGCCCTTCCCCACACTGGCCGCATGAACACATCCATTCCCCAACATTCCAAAGTATCTTATCCATATCCTCTGGTTAGTTAATTTACTCTTGGGGTTCAGCCCTCATGGCTCCTCTTAGTCTTGATTTAATAGGTAATTCTCTTGTTTCTGAGTTACTTTCTTGCTTTCGCAACCGCTCGCAAAGCTGGGAGAGAGGTATTTCATCCTCCAACTCCCACTCACTCCCACTGGTCTCTTCTCCAGTGCTTGGTGGTGGCTTATCATCAGTTCTCACCTTTACTCTTTGTTTTTCAGGTAACCTTACCTCTTCATCATAATCCTCCAGAATCACTGGTGCTCTGATTCTGTCACTAACATCACTTTCCACAACTGATTCTTCCTCTTCAGAATCTGCCATCGTGACTTTTTGCATTTTTCTTCTCTTAGGCTTTGGTTCAGGACCTTCCAAGGTATCCACCACAGCCAACTTCAACTCATTCGCATGGGCTCGTTTCACCTTCCCTGAAACCTGATCCCGTATTATAAAGGTTACTGGTTCCCTCTGCTCTATGATCCTGTAGTAGGGTTCTCACCTTGGACTCAACTTGCCCTTTCTCAAATTAACTTTATAATAAACTGGGTCTCCCAACCCTAGACTTATTTCTTCTTTCTTTATTCACCCTCTCATTTCGCCTTTTTTGCATATGAGCGATTCTTTGCCTTGTCTGGGCGAATGTCTTGTGTTGCCTCTCAATGATCAGGTTATGGTGGTCTTCACCCATATATTTCCTACGGGGTTTTAACAAATTATCCACCGGCAATACTACATCTCGCCCAAATATCATATACTATGGGGAGAATTTCAAAGTCTCATTCTCACAGAACCTCACTGCAGCCTGGGTCAAAAACAGGACCCAGTTTTCCTCATTGTCTCTCACCAATTTAGACAATTCATCCGCTAAGGTTTTATGAAACCTTTTTACCTTAGCATTACTCTGTGGGTGATATGGAAATTTGGTCACATGTTCAACATTCAAACTCTCCAGGGCTTCTTTCATTATTCGATTTATGTTCTCAGGTCCGTTATCTGTGACCAACTGCACCGGAGATCCATAGCGAGGGAAGATCTCCATTAATATCAACTCAGACATCGTCTGTGCCTTCTTATCTTGAATCGCATAAGCCTCAGGCCAATTAGTTAGCCAATCAACAAAACTCACATTCCCTCTCGATGTTTCACCATATGGACCTGATATGTCCATACTTACTTTCTCGAAAGGAAAATTAGGTATATCAGTTTCCATCAAGGGAGCCAATTTTTGTCTCCTACTCTGAGTTTGACACACCCTACAACTACCCACATATGCTGTAACCTCAGCATATAGTTTTGGCCATCAATACTGTCAGCCTATTAACTCATGGGTCTTTTCAATACCCATATGTCCCATCTCATGACACTGTTCTAGAATCTCCGTTCTAAGAGCTTTCGGGACAAACATCCTCAGTCTGGGCTCCTCTTCAGCACCAGACAAATACAGTATATCTTCATATATTAAATACTTTTGCGCTTTTCCAGCTTCTACCTTCTTTCTTAAGGCCAATACCTCCTTATCTTTCTGACTACTCTCTATCACCCCTCTCCAGTGTGGATCACTGAGAGTCACAAAATCTTCAGTTTGATTTTCTTCTAGGCTAGGTCTGTTCCCTATGGTATGTGCATTTAATAGATTAACCTGGTGAGCTCTATCATCTACCCCAGGCTCCAAATGTATTGATTCTGCCTCTAGCTGTTCAGGTATTCTTGATAATAAATCCACACAAGTATTATCTTAACCCGCTAGATATTCAATCTTACAATTATACCCACTTAACTTCAGTGCCCACTGCTGAATTTTCTTATTTGTCCACTCTGCTTTCAGCAGATATTTTAAAGGCTTTAGTACCCGGACATTAATGACAGGCGAGACAGTGGATGTCTTCTAAAAAAGCTAGTGGTTCTGTTTGGAGGATTACCTGAACGGACTTTTTTTTATGCGTTCGTGGCTAGACTCACAGATCAGGTGAGACAACTATTGAGGGTGTCCACAAGCATCGAGGCAAAGCTGATTGAGCAATTCCTTGAGCGTGCACAGGCTATCGTCAAGGATTAAGCAGAACTGGGCGAACCGGTTGTAATGGCTGTGCAGACAGCCTGGAGTGGCCATACAACTCCTCCCCAGGATGGATCCACAAGCCAGAATGAATTGCTTCTGTCGTAGACAGATTGGTCACATCACTAAGCATTGCACAGACAAAAGACATGTGTGTGTATGCTGCTTTCAATGTGGCGGGATTGGACACATAGCCTCAAACTGTCCAGGAAATGAGCCAGAGGACAGGAGGTCAGCACCGCTTTGCTCTCTGGACAAGATGTGAACAAGATTCAACCAATCATCTGAGGATATGTTGATCAAATGCTTTGCTTGTCGCTTCTTGATTCAAGCTGCTCTCTCACCATAGTGAGCGCAAAGCTGTGTCTCACCTGGAGCAAGAGGACTGTTAAAATAATGATTATAGATGGTTAGACACAGACATGCTGTGGAGTAGGATCTGTGAGGATTCATACTGACTCTGATGAATCTGCTAAAGTCAATGTATTGGTGATGTGGAGACATACTGGGCTTTGACTTACTGCTCGGATATGATGCTATCAAGGCACATTGTCAGTGTCGTCATCACGCGAGCTGGAACTGTGTAATTCCTGGAGGCCCCAGTATGTGCCGCACTTTGCATCAATCTGCCTGACTTCAGAGTAGAATTTGATCAGTGCCAGAGGATCTGAACTGCCTTGTGTAAATGGATAGACAATGAAGTGCCAACTAAGATAGAGAACAGCGTCATAAAGTACCCCATACCCATGAATGTTAGGATCGCATACAAACAAGAGCTTGATGCTTGAATCAAAGATGGCTGGTTGATCCCGTACCCTGACCAATAGCTTGGACCTTCCACAGGTCTGATCCCCTTAATGGCAACAGAGCAAGTTGAAGATGTGACCAGTCATGGACTACTGTGAGCTCAACCAATACATTGAGGTTAACACTGCTGATGTATGTGCAAGTAATTTGCAGGAGTGGCACCAAAAAGGATCAAACATGTCATTGCTGGATCTGAAGAAGGCCTATCTGCAGGTGCAGGTTGACGAAATGTTTTGGCCATTTCAGATGGTCATGTTTCATGGCAAAAGGTACTGTCTGACCAGACTGGGTTTCAGTTTGAATGACATGCCACAAATCATGAAGACTATCATTAGTGCTGTGTTGTTCCAAGAGAAGAAAGCCAATGTCGAAAAGGCAATGTCGGCATACCTTGATGACATTTGCATCAATGAAAATGCCAGCCCAGCGTTGCACATCTGAGTGAAATTAACACAGTTTGGCCTGGATTGCAAAGTTCCAGACTGGCTTGAAGATGGACCATGCATACTGGGCCTGGGCATCAGAGGGGAGGAAAGCACCCTGTGATGGGAACGGGTAAGTGTGATTCCAGGCATTCCTGAAGTTCTCGCTTGGCAAACTATTTTTTTTGTTCAGGAAACTTGTGGAGCACCTGCCAGGGTGTGGCTGGCTTTGAGCAGCAGTGGGCATAATAAAAAGCAGGGTGAATGCGCTAACCTCAGGATGAGACTATCAAACAAGTGATGCCCTCTCACCTGAATGATCGTAGAAAGTGTTGAGAGAGTGACACATGACCCTGCCCAAGGAGAGTGGTGTGTCAACAAGGAAGAAATGAACATATGGGTCGATGCCAGTTCATTTGTGGTGGGAAATCCTGTTGGAGAAGGACAGAAGGTGTGTGTAGGGTGAGGCCAGCAAACAATGCCTAGCACATCAATGTGAGTTGGGCTTCCGTGGTGAAAGGCATCAACTACAACTCCTGTGACAGGCAAAGAGGTTGCACCTGCACACCGACTCCCTTTATGTCAACCACTGGATATCTGACACGCTGACTGGAAAAGCAATAATATTCACAAAGGCAGCAAGCAAGATGCTGATAAGGCGAAAGCTAGAGAATTTAAAGAGTCTAGTCTCAGAGTATAACCTGATAGCATAACACTGGTCACATCGTACTGCAACCTTGCTTGACACAAGTGCTCCACAAATGGAATGTTGCTGTGAAGGGTGCCAAGCCCAGTGGTCAACCTGCACTGCCACTGTGAACATAATGAGCCAGCAGCAGATAGAAGACATTCATGTGAAGAGCAGATATCCAGGCATCAAGAGGACTTTGTATTTTGTGAGAGGCATCAACTCAGCAGTGGCCAAAGCAGAAATTAAACATGTCATCAAAAACTGAGATATGTCAGTCGATTGACCCAGTACCAGCATGATGGCAAAAAAGATGACTAGAAGCAAGCGATGCAAAGGGTTAAAATGGATATCACCCATTATGGTAGCAACCACTTTCTTACTCTCATTGACTATGGATCCACCCATTTTGCGATTTGGTGACCACTGGCATGGCAAGACTCGACAAGGGTTATTCAAGAGCTATTATCCATCTTTTACGAATGAGGCACTCTGGAGGAAATTTAGGCTGACAAAGACACTGCCTTCTGCAGCTAGCAAATAAGACAGTTTCTACATGAATGGGAGGGGGGTCTGACTATGGCTGCGATGCACTGATGTACCATCAGGTAACAGTATCACAGAAAGACGTCACCGCAGCATCAAGAGGATTGCTGCTAGGAAACAGTGCACCATTGCGGAGGCAACATACCAGTACAATGTTATACCAAAGGATGACATGTTGCCGGTAACCGCACCCACTAATGCCATCTACACATACTGTGTTTGGGTGAAGGGAATTGACATTGTGCAGTCACTTGATGATGAGGAGGCTTGCGGGTCATACGTTGTGGGGGATCCCATCTGGATGTACCACCAAATTCAAGCATGGCCGAGTGACTGATGTGGTCAGTCAGCAATCTGTCCTGGTTGATGGAATCCCATGTCACATATGCAATCTCCACCCTGCTTTGGAGACAAGCCATTCAACGACCGATGAAAGTAATAAGTCATCTGACGATGAGCTATTAAGAGATTGAGCCAGATTGAAAATGTAACTGTTAGCTTGTCGGAGGATTCAGAAGTGGAGACTTTGATGCACATCCCGCTTTGAAGGAGCACATGGACCAAAAGACCACCCCTGCCCTGCATTATGTGTGATCAAGAGATCAGGAGGAGTGTAGCAGTCATCATGCTAACCCTCGATGAAAAAAGATTAGGGTTGCGCCATGTGTCATCTGTCAGAGGGAGACTCGGAATTGAACAAGAAATAGACAACTTATGGTAGTGGAAGAGAGCGTCCATTCTTTTCCACTTCCTCTTTTGATTGGTCCTGGCATTATGTTGCTAAGTGCCCAGATGAGTAGGCTTTGGCCTCAATAAATGGAAAAAAGTTTGGCAGATCAGTGAGGAGGCAGTTAGGAGAGATGAAGCAAGCAAGCAAAGTGGGAGAGGAGAGGATAGGATAGGAAAGAAGAGGAGGGATGAGATTATTCTGCCAGTAAGCATTGGACTTGATTGTTGACCACTCTCAACAAAGAATTTTTTTTCTTCAATATGTATATATATATGCAAGCATGATATGAATTTTAGTAATAGGGATGCAGACTGTAAAAGCATTGCCATGAATAAATTGAAAACCTCTAACCAAAAATATTGATGTATAAGAGTCCAAAAATAAGTTCATCTCATATATATTCATGCAATTTCCTTATTGGTTTCAGAAATATTGTATTTTTTTTTAGATACTGGTTTTGAAGAAAATCAATATTTTAATAAAAATTGGTTGGGGTTTACTTATAATGGTTGGCTGAAAAGTTCAGTTAATTCAAATCTTACATCATTGAATTAACACTTCATTGCTGGAAAGTTATGACTACAACTAAAGATTATACAAAAAGACTGCATATTGATCTGATGGAAACCAAAAGTCTGGATATAATATTAGATACTACTGAAGCACTCTGGCTTCCTGATAATGATGCTTTGGCCCTGAAACCATGTTTGATTCTAAATTAAGGTTTGGTTGTTTCTATTTAATAATAACCATCTGCACACAGTTATATAGTGTCAGGAATTACGAGTTAATGTTAACAATTTATCCCCAATTATATAAGTTCAAGCATTCCTATTTTATATTTGTAATTTAAAAAAAAAGATCAATTTTTCCCGTATATGGGACATTACCACTGAATGCAGTTTAGTGTCCATAAAAACAGACAAGGTAATTGCTTAGCCTGAAGCTTTATTCAAATATAACTCAACTGTGGCCCAGTTTAGGTGGAAAGTATTTCATGATGTTTAGGTAGTTGATCTATGGGGAGACAACTAATCTCAAGATTTTCACATGAAAAGAGAGAAAAGCAATTCGATAAATCATATGTAGTTAGTTCTCGTCTCTATATTCTATTTTAGCAATATGTCTACCCAGAAAACATTGCTGTCAGTTTTACAAGACAAGCAATCTTTAAATTGTATGGATGTTTTAATATCTTCATTTGATAAATCTAATTTGTGATATCATTGCTAACTATTAATTCATATTTTTAGAAAATTACAATAAATAATTTTTGATGCGTTTCTTTTTCTTTATTACTGACTACTGACAATCTATGTCTACATATTCCTATATCAATATATTTCAACGTATTCATAGCCTTGTTGGCAGGGCTAGGGATATGTTGACCGTATCCTCTGTTGAGTGTTAAGGAAAATTAGTTATCTATGTGGTCATTAGTAATTATTAATAATTTGAATTTGTAAAGATCTTAATTCCACAGAAAATTTCATGCTCTTATCTGTGAATATATCTCTCCAATTTAGTAATATCATTTTTGTCATATTAGAGCATGTGAAAATATCTTTGCCTTCAGTTAACCCAGTAGGGTATGCATAAAATTAGGAGAAAATATTTGTCAAATACAATCATATTTTTACGTTTATCACTCTCTGAAGAGAAAATCTTTATGAAATCATCAAACTGTGTTGCAATTAACAGTTATCTCCCTTAGTCAATTATTTTAAAAAGAAAATTTTGACTTTTTTTGTTTATGTTAATTTTATATTGATTCATATCAAATGGATAAATCATGCCAGTTATGTATTAGAGAATGTCGCTAAGAAATATCAAACCAGTATTTAACATTGATTATTATCTTTAATTTGAGGAATAAAAATAGTATTAGTGAATAATGATTAAAATGTTTTATAAAAAGAAAGTTAAAACTATTTGATCAAAGAAAAAAAATTTATACTTTATACATTTGATCATATATTCAAGTAAACATTCTTTGCAAAGAACAAAAAAGACTATTAACTTTAATATTTTTTGACCATATTTCAAAATTAATGAAATCCAAAAATAAAACCTTTTTCTCATATTGAGTGTCCAACTAATCATAAATTAGCCATCATCAAAATTGAAAAAAAATCAGAAACTATCACAAGCATTATCACTTTGATCCTTAACTATCATTGTAAATTTTGCATAAAGTTTCAAAATAGTCTTTGAAAACAGTTTTTGAATCATTATCCCTTTCCATCTTAAATATCATAGTGAATAACAATAGAGTTCTTCAATGATAATTATGAATAAAGTTATAAAATATATTGTGGACACTTGAAAATACTGTTGAATACCAGGACTAATAAGATGTTGCCCTGAGTACTTGTTGATTAATTTCCTTTTAACTGTCATGATTTTCCATCCAGTATGTAGTACTTAACATTTTTGTATATTAAATTTTCATTTCTAAATATCTTTGCAATCATCATCATCATCATCATATCGTGCTGGCAGCACGGATATCCCTGACCCTCTTTCGCCACTCCTCCCTATCGTTCATCGCCCTAGGCAGGTCTTCAGGACAACAACCTGTATCCTCAAATAGCTGCTGAATGTACGTTCGTGCTGGTCGTCCTGCTTTTGCGCGGCCGTGTGTGGGGATCCATAAGAGTACATCTCTTATGTGTTCATCTCTGCTTCTCCAGCAATGTCCTGCATGTCTGGTTCGCCTAACTTGAATAGTTTTCGTGATAGGGGGCAGGTGGCCGTACAGTTGGTGTCTTGTTGGGTGTTGCCGCCAGGACTTGTTGAGGATTGCACGCAGCATTCTTGTGTAATTGCCATCTAGTTTCTTCTCCAGCCGTTTTGTTAGCGTCCATGTAGTGCATCCATATAGCAGTATCGATGTGACCGCTGCCTGGAAGAAACTGCGTTTCATTTTATCGGTTAGGTCTGATTTCCATATAGTCGATAGCCTATTGATAGCTGTCCATGCTTTCGTTAACCTCGTTTCGATGTCCTTTTCGGTTGATTCGACGCTGCTTCCTAGGTACGTGAATTTGTCTACTAGTTTAAGAGGGGTTCCTTCTAGAGTGGAGATGTCCCCCGTTTGGTTATAGCACATATATTCCGTTTTATGTGCATTAACATGGAGGCCTATGCTTGCTGCTGCTCGTTCCAAACTATGCAGAAGTGTTTCGGCTTGGTCAGGTGTATTTGCCAGTATCGCTATGTCATCGGCGTAGTCGGCGTCGGTGATTGTTGTTGCGGGGTATCTTCTGCTTCTTTTCTTCGTCAGTTCGAAGCCATTCTCTTTGATTTTGTCAATCGATGTTCTAAGTACGTAGTCTAGACAAATGATAAAGAGATACGGAGCCAGCGTGTCTCCTTGTAGTACTCCTGCTACTATGTCGAAGTATTCTGTGTCTCCATCTGGTGATCGTACTTTTACTTTAGTGTTTCTATAGAGAATCGTTATTGCCGCTACGGTTTCTTTAGGTATGCCGTACGCTAGTAGGATTTGTTCCATCTTTCCTCTGTGAATGGAGTCGAAAGCCTTGGTAAAGTCGACAAATATTAATGTCGCTTGTAGGTTCTTTGCCCGTACACCTTCAAGGATTCTGCGGATGGTTAATATTTGTGAGGTCGTAGATCTATTTCTTCGGAAGCCATTTTGGTTTTTTCTAAGTATGTTGTCGATTTTGGGTTCTATTCTGTTTCGTAGTAGGGCATTGTAGATTTTGGCAGCTATGGATGTTAGTGTTATGCCTCGGTAGTTTTTGGCTAATCCGAGGTCCCCCTTTTTAGGGAAGGGGAGTATGCATCCCTTCGTCCATTTTTCTATCGGATTTTGATTGTATACTGCGTTGCAGTGTCGGAGCAGTATGTCGTCGAATTGTCTGGTCTTCCATACTTCCGGGGGAATTTCGTCCAGTCCTGCAGCTTTCCTATTTTTAATTTTTCTGAGAACCGAGTCGAGTTCTTCTTGTGTGAACGGTCCAAGTTTAATGTCTAATTGTTTGCTAATTATTCTGGTGATTGGTTCAGGCGTTATTTTTGGTGGGTTTCCAAGTAAGTTTTCGAAGTGCTGTTTCCACAGTTTTATTCTTTCTTGTTGGTTTGCTGCTTTAAGTTTTGCTTTGGCCGTGTTCTTTCTTCTGCTCACTTCGTTTATTGTTTGCCAGGCAATTCTAGATTGTCTATCTTCCACCGAGTCTCTAATCTTATCTATCTGATTTTGAATGTATTCTGTCTGTTCCTTTATATATATGCCTGCTAATTGATATTGTGCCGTTTTTAGTTTTAAGGCATTTGTGTTTGTTGGGTTTTTTCGATAGTTTTTGGAGGCCGTTTTCACTAGTGCACGTTTTTCTCTCACCGCTAAAGTTTCCCATGGGACTCTATATTTAGTTTTAATTTTTGTTGGAATGTATTTTGCTGCTGCCTCAAGGTGTGCATTGACGAAATTTTCGTATTCGTCGTTTGGTGTACTTTTTTCTGTCTTTTCTTGTAGTGTTTCGAATCTGTTTCTTAATTCTAATACGTATTTATCTCTTACATCTTTGTTGTTTAATAGGGCCCAGTCATAGTGTTTGGTGGTCGCTGTTCGTTTGTCGTTTTTTCGTAGGCTTAACCGTATTTTCGCCGTGACTATTCGGTGATCGGTGGACACACCCTCAAAAGAGGAGTATGCCTCGCAATTCAATGCACTATTTTTCCATTTTTTGTTTATAAGGACGTAGTCTATCTGAGCTTTAGTATTGTTTGCGTACGTGTATGTCCATAGTTTGCCCTCTCTTTTTTGGTAGTTTGTATTGTATTGTATTTTGGTAGTTTGTATTGTATTGTATTACTTATCTTTGCAATAAGACAATCTATTTCCTTCCCTCTGTGTTTTTTTTTTGGCTAATGGTCTAACAATTAGTTTGACATTATAAGCAAAGAGTTTTATTTCTGATTTTATATCATTTGGTAAATCAATTATGAATATTCATAACAACAAAGGCCTCAATTTTGATCCCTGAAGAAGACAAGGGGATATATTCTGTGTTTCAGAATAATTGTCAGTTTTGACTTTCATAGATCTTTTTGTTCAAAATTATCTTGCAATATTTACTATTATTTTAGAAATGCTTAAGATATGAAGTATTAGACTTGATTTGCAATACTTGAAACTCTTTAACTGTGTACCTAAATTGAATTGTTAGCATTACGTAGCAATGCTTGAAACCATTTAACTATGTGCAAATAAAACTATTTGATAGCAATATTTGAAACAATTTAACTATGTGGAGACAATTGTAATACTTATGTACAGACAAATTAGCTCTGACTCATTTAAAAATAAGATTACCTATAAACTATTGACTTACAAATTATATGTATAACCATAGTGTAAGAAATACACTTGTTTGATTAAAAAAAGGCTCTGGGTGGTGTCATCAGTTATGTCTTTCAACATAATACCCCATTTGGGATGATCAACCCCAGTTTGTCACCCAAAAACTAAAACACTACTTGTTAAGTTCACTTTTTAAAGATTTGCCAATGTAGTCAATTAACGTTAGATATAAATGCTGGCCAAAATGGGTCACATCACAACACTATTCCAGTTCTCCGCAACATCAGACCTGTCTGGCTTACAACGCATTGAGGCTGGATCTATAGACTGGCATTCTCTGCAATCCCTAACTACCACTCGCACTTCAGCTTTTGTCGCTCTCAAGTTGATTAGCCTCCCAAAGTACAGCGTTCTCTTTACACCATGGTGCCCGCTGGATCAATGAATGGCCTGTATCTGAGCAATGTCTCATCCTTTGGCAATAGCGCACACAGGCTCTCTGGGTTCTGTCATCATATGGATTTCCTTCAGCCATCACTGTGGCACCCTTGTGAGTTGATCAGCTTAGTTTTCATGAAACTTGATGAGCACCACATCAATCTCCAGCTAGTATTCAGAGGCCAACTCTTGAAGCGTGGTGAGCCGACATCTGATCGGCATTTCGGTGGCTGTTTTGGTGTGTACTCTCATCTACTCAGCGATGCAGACACACAGAGTCCATCCACTGGTGAATGACTTTAGCCTTCCATTGCAATGCAAGGTTGATACCTCGCAGTACAGCATCAAGCTCAGTCAAGTTGATGTGCTTGTCTTCATGCACCGATCGAAGCCAGGTTGTATCTTCCGCCGCAACACCATTGCTTTCCACAACCACGCTGGTGGCTAAAGAACTTGTATTTACTCACACTGTTACCTCTTGTCTGCCATTTTTAA
Organism: Sepioteuthis lessoniana; assembly: GCA_963585895.1. Lineage (NCBI taxonomy): Eukaryota > Metazoa > Mollusca > Cephalopoda > Myopsida > Loliginidae > Sepioteuthis > Sepioteuthis lessoniana. Next base: position 77,934,044 of record OY757937.1, read on the forward strand.
GGTGGGTCCGGTCGCAAGACCGAAGCCCAACATGACAGGCAGTTCCAAAAATGCCTCTAGCCTGTCGGCATTCCACTTTTCAGAGTGCCTCAGGCACCTGGCGATATACCCAATCCCTCTGAAGAGGGTCAAAGCCTGGGGGGACAGCCCCCTGAGGCCAGAGGTATATCCAGTGATGGGACACATCCAAATAAACCGTGCAGCATGCACCACAACTGGTCGATTGCGCCTCACCAACTGGACAGAATGTGCTGCTAACTAGAGGAAAGTCCACTGAAACCTGGGTAGCAGCTGTATTTATCCTATGCCTCATTAGCATACGAATATGGCACAAGGCCGTTTTTAAGGTGGGTCCGGTCGCAAGACCGAAGCCTAACATGACAGGCAGTTCCAAAAATGCCTTGGGCCCCGTTGGCATTTCCCTTTTCAGGGTGCCTCAGGCGCCGTGCGATAAACCCAACACCTCTGAAAGGGGTCAAAGCCTAGGGGGACGGCCCCCTGAGTCCAGAGGTATATCTAGTGATAGGACACATCCAAACAAACCGTGCTGCACGCACCATGGCCAGTTGATTGCACCTCACCAACTGGACAGAACACGCCACTAACTAGAAGAAAGCGCACTGAAACCTCAGTACCAGCTTTATTTATCCTATGCCCCACCAGTGTACGAATATGGCACTAGGCCATTTTAAAGGTTGGTCCAGTCGCAGGGCTGAAGCCCACACACGACAGGCTGTTTCAAAAATGCCTCGGGCCCCGTTGGCTTTCACTTTTTCGGGGCGCCTCAGGTGATAAACCCAACACCGATTGCTTTTCAGAATTTGTGACTATTTTGATGTGGGAACATTTTCCTGGACCAGTAGAAATGGCTGTGCTTTCTGATCAAAGCATCTGTGGAATATTATGGAATCATTTTTAGCAAATTGTGGATTTGAGGGTCTGCCATGTGTGTCAGTTTTCTGTCAGTATGTTCAGCTGCTGCCGCTACGAGCGGAAGACACAATGCGCTGCTACGGCCTCTGGCCTTAGCAAGCAGGTGTGCACCAATTAGCTGATGAAAGAAAAAGGTGTGTCCATCTCATTCGAGGTGGTAAAGGCATCTAAGTTTCTTTTTAAGGCCAGGAAGCGCATCTTTTCAGGCATGCCCAGAATACGCTTTCTATCAGAGCCCCCACCCAACAAATTGTTAATTTTGTATTCATTTATTTTATTTCGTGTTTATTTTAATTTTTCATGTTATTGGGTTTTTATATGTCTTATTTAATCCCCACAGATTCCTCTGACGACTACTGACATATAACTACACAATAATTTACATTACCCACCACTTTTACTGGACTCAATAACAAGACCACTTGGATAATGCCATCATATTCAAAATTTTTACCTCACCAAAATCTAAATCCATTTATTTTTTAATTGATATCAATAGGCAATGTAAGTTTGGATGCATGTGCAGATTTTCATATAAGGTCATAATGCTGATAAAGCAAATCCCATTTCTTTGTCAACAATTTTCAAATTTTCGTTTTTCTTTGTCTTAATGTTTGTCCAAGCATAGAAACCAAATTTACATAGATAAGCTGTTGAGAACTGAAGTAGAATTACGAAAGCTTTTCTAACTTTAGTTGGGTTCGGTATTGAAATTTATGTCTAAAAAGAATCTGAATTCATTTCTAAATATTTGAGAATCAAGCATCGACCATTCAGCAATTTCTTCTGTTTTTTCTGGAATAATTCATAGACCTCAGATCTTATGAATTGAAAAATCTTGAAAGTCCTCAAAAGAAATTTGCGATTTCCGCAAAGGGTGTGTAAAAAACTTACTTCCCTTAAATCATAAAAGAATTGTAATGTATATAAGTGACAGAACCATCTCTTGATAGAATTTTTACAGGGCTTACGAAAATTCTCCTTAGTTGCTTAATGTTTGCGGCTTTTTTATCTTTAAATTCTGACAGAAATCTGTCAGTGTTAACATCAATAATTTGAGGACAATATTTTCCACGATTTAGTCAGCAACAATTTAATAACACCAGTCGGTGAAGTAATATGAGTTTGTAATAATAGGTAATAACAGAGATGACGACGGATCATATTGATGGCAGGTTTACCGAGGAGTCTCGCCTCATTTGTTGTTTCCACAAAATAGCTTCTGGAGTTTTCATCCTTCTTGATGATAGTCACAGGTTACTATGTGTTGTTGAGTCTACTTAATATCTGCACACATTGACCAGAGTATAGTGGTGGTAGTTCCTTATTTTGGCTGTTGAGGTCATAATGGATCTTCATAAATGCTGACCTCTGATCAAATCGTTCAGGGTGTTCCTCCTTTCCTTGATCCACCCGGCTGGGTTGAGTGGTTATTAAGGGCCATCCAAATAGTAGTTCAGCAGATGATGGTAGTCTGCTGTCTATTTGTGTCACTCTGATCTATAGCAGAGCAAGCTGGACGTCACTTCTTTCTCTTTAGCATTTTTTTTTGTTGTGGACTTGACATGTTGTACATATCTTTCGATAAAACCATTTCTACTGGCATAGTGGGTTGAGCTAGTGTTGTGCCTAATGCCCCAGAGTTTGATAAAGCTTTAGAAGGCTTGTCTTGAGTACTGTGGCCCATTATCTGTCATTATTTTTTCTGGATGACCAAATAGTGATGCATAACTTTTGATCTTGTCTCCCACTGCGTTGCTGCTAACTGGTGTGGGCATCTCATCGACAACTGGGTACTTCAAGTATCTGTGGAGAGTGAGTAAGTATTGTTGTCCATCGAGCTCAAATAGGTCTGATGCAATGAATTTCCAGAGTCGGGATAGAATGTCCTGCAACACTAGTAGTTCACGTCTGTGCACATCCTGGTATTCCTGTTGATTTATTGAGGAGATGGGTGTCTTTAATTTTGTTTGGTATTTTTAGGGCATCCACATGTATGGTTAATTATCCTAATTTTTCTTTTGTTGGGACTCCTACAACAGCTGGTACTGGTGCCTTTACGACGTGGAAGGTTGTGTGTGTACTGGCATGGGATGTTGATCGTTCCCAACCATCAGATTTAGTTGCTTTTACATGAGGTAAGTTTTATATGTGGAGTGGGTTGTAGGAATGTCCTGAGTGAGAGTGTGTTACCTGATGCACCAGAGCTAATTTTCATGATGAGTGTGTGGTGTGTCCTGTATTAGCATGATGGACATAAAGGTATGCGAATAAACCCTCAGACGGCCAAACCCAATGCCTAACCCGGTCCTGGACTTGTGAGTCTTGCAGTTCAACGCTCAGGATCGTCAGTTTGATCGAGGAACTACTGCTGCTCCTCATTAAGAGTGGCTTCTATAGATGAGAATAAAAACAACCATCAAAAGATAACCATGACCCACACTCGAACCACATACATAAACCGCATCGTTCTTTGTGTGGGTAAAAAAGGGGCACATCCTGCTGAGGTTGGAGCCCTGGCCTCAGTGTTCAAAATATCAGCTACAGAGCTCAAACAACAAAAACTACTAAAATGCAAACAAACAATACAAATGACGACATTTAACGTTAGAACCTTAAATAGAATAGGTCAACTACCAGAGCTGACTGCATTGGCCGTAGAACATAAGATAGACATAATATGCATACAAGAACACAGATACACGCACACCGAAGATATCAAATATCACGATACTGGCAATGGATGGATGCTAGCCACTGTATCAGCATGGAAAAACTCTGTCAATGCCACAGAAGGACCAAGAGCGTTAAAAACACTTAATAGCATTGAGAGAATACAACCTAGGATGATGGCAGCAACTTTTAATGGCAACCCCCGAGCAACAATCATCTCCTGCTACAGCCCTACCAATGTTAGTGAAGAAACTGAACTAGTCGCCTTCTACGATGTGCTATCCTCTCTTGTGCGTAGCATTCTGAAACACAACGTGCTAGTCATTGGCGGAGATATGAATGCCCAAATCGGGAAAAACGGAAACAACGAATACATCCTACACAACACATCAGAATGGACAACATCTAACAGATTTCATGATAGAAAATAAATTAACATACCTCAATTCAAACTATAAAAAAAGGGAGGGAAAATTATGGACCTACACATATGCAAACAATAGTAAAGCACAGATAAACTATGTCTTTATAAACAAGAAATGGAAAAATAATGCAATGAATTGCGACGCATACTCCACTTTCGAGGGTGTATCCTCCGATCACCGAATAGTCACGGAAAAAATACGACTAAGCTTACAAAAAAACGCCTCGTGAACAGCGACCACCAAACACTATGTTCTCAGCCCTTCTTAACAACAGAGATATTAGAGATAAATATGTATTAGAATTGAGAAACAGATTCGAGACACTACAAGAGAAGACAGAAAAAGGTACCCCAAATGACGAATATCAGAGTTTTGTCAACACGCGCATTGAGGCAGCAGTGAAGTGCATTCCAACAAAACCTAGAACTAAATATAGAGTCCTATTGGAAACATTAGCGGTTAGAGAAAAACGTGCACTTGTGAAAACTGCCTCCAAAAGCTATAGGAAGAACCCAACAAACACAAATGCCCTAAAATTAAAAAAGGCACAATATCAATTAGCAGGCGTATATCTAAAAGAACAGACAGAATACATAAAAAATCAGATAGATAAGATTAGAGACTCAGTGGAAGATAGGCAATCTAGGATAGCCTGGCAAACAATAAACGAAGTGAGAAGAAGGAAGAGTACAACCAAATCAAAATTGAAAGCTGCAAACCAACAAGAAAGAATAAAAATGTGGAAACAGCATTTCGAAAATCTACTTGGAAACCCACTGAAAGTTATGCATGAACTAATCACCAGAATTATTAGTAAACAATTGGACATTAAACTAGGACCATTCACTCAAGAAGAACTCGACTCAGTTCTTAGAAAAATTAAAAATAGGAAAGCTGCAGGGCTTGACAAGATTCCCCCAGAAGTATGGAAGACCAGACAATTCGACGACATACTGCTCTGACACTGCAACGCAGTCGATAATCAAAATCCGATAGACAGATGGATGAAGGGATGCATCCTCCCCATCCCTAAAAAGGGTGACCTCGGATTAGCCAAGAACTACCGAGGTATAACACTTACATCTATAGCTGCCAAAATCTACAATGCCCTACTACGAAACTGCATAGAACTCAAAATCGACAACATCCTTAGGAAAAACCAAAATGGCTTCCGAAGAAATAGATCCATGACCTTACAAATATTGACCATCCATAGAATCCTTGAAGGCGCAGGGGCAAAAAACCTACTGGCGACATTACTATTTGTCGACTTTAACAAGGCCTTCAATTCCATTCACAGAGGGAAGATGGAACAAATCCTACTAGCATACGACCTACCAAAAGAAACTGTAGCAGCAATAACGAAAGTATGTTCACCGGATGGAGACACAGAATACTTCAACATTGTAGCAGGAGTACTACAAGGGGACATACTAGCCCCATGCCTCTTTATCATCTGTCTAGACTATGTGCTTAGAACATCGATTGATAAAATCAGTGGAAACGGTCTCGAGCTGACAAAGAAAAGAAGCAGAAGGTACCCCACAAAAATAATTATTGACGCCGACTATGACGATGACATAGCGATACTGGAAAATACACCCAACCAAGCTGAAACACTACTGCATAGTTTGGAACGAGCCGCCGCAGGCATTGGCCTCCATGTCAATGCACACAAAATTGAATATATGTGCTTTAATCAAACAGGTGACATTTCCATACTAGACAGAACCTCTCTGAAACTGATAGACAAATTCACCTACCTAGGAAGCAGTGTTTCATCAACAGAGAAAGACATCGACACGCAGCTAACGAAGACATAGACAGCTATCAATAAGCTATCGATCATATGGAAGTCAGACCTGACCGATAAAATGAAATGCAGTTTCTTCCAGGCAGCGGTCGTGTTGATACTGCTGTATGGATGCACTACATGGACGCTAACAAAACGGCTGGAGAAGAAGCTAGATAGCAATTACACAAGAATGTTGTGAGCAATATTGAACAAGTCCTGGCGGCAACGCCCCACAAGGCACCAACTATACGGCCACCTGCCTCCCATCATGAAAACTATCCAAGTTAAATGAACCAGACATGCAGGACACTACTGGAGAAGCAGGGAAGCTCATAAGTGATGTACTCCTATGGTCCCCCACATATCACCAAGCAAAAGCAGGACGAACAGCTAGAACATACATACAGCAGCTAAGTGAGGATACGGGATGTAGCCCTGAAGAACAGCCAGAGGCGATGAACTATAGGGAGAAGTGGCAAGAGGGTCAGGGATATCCATGATAGCAGCATGACATGATGATGATGAGTATAATGTTCAGGTTTGTATAGGCTTCGTCCCCAGTTCTACTTTCCGTGCATTTTGCACTAACAGTTATGGAACAGAAATGCTGTAGGCAGCCTTCCTCGCCACTCCTGACATTGATGTAATCAATGTCTTCTTTGCCCTTTGGTCTCCTGTAATCAACTCTTCTCTCGTTATGATGTCAATAGCTACCAGGCTTGCTCTTATAACGTCTGCTTTGTGTTTTGTTTTTCGGCAGAATCTTGACCTGTATCCCTTGCTTCCACAGGCAGAGTATTCATCATTATATGCTGGGTACTGTCGTGGCTAGTAGTTTGTGTTGCATTTTCTGAACTTTCTGTTTCAGTTGATGTTGTATACTTTTTCAGCTTTGAGCATACCAAGTTGGGTCAGTTGATCGTTTCCTGCTGTAAGGGCTTTGTATTTTCTACCTTCAGAAAGTACATTTGCTATGCTGTTGCCTTTTGGTTTACTGTAGAGATTGTTTCGGAATGCATTATGATGTTGAAAATATAATAAGCTCTCTGAGTCTTTCACTCAATTCCATGTCTGTAAAGTCACACTTTTGTGCAAGTATCCTGGCTATGATAATGAAATTGTCTAAGAACTCACTTGATTTCGGTCGGTACTGCATGAGGTGAAGTCTGTGGACCTGAAGTTTACGTTCACCCTCAGTTGGCTTTCAAAGCAATTCCACAAGTTTTCTGGTGAACTTTTCTACTTTTCAGTGAGAACACTGGCGTTAAGACGTCTTAATCCTAGGTCCCTAATACCACGGCAAATTTTCCTACCGAGCTTGATTTTGTCCATAATTTCAAGTCCTCAATATTCTCGTCCTCATTCCTGTACTTCTTTTCTTCTTAATGTAATAGGGGGCAGACTACAATTTGCCCTTTCCTTAAAAACTTATTGTGTTATGGAAACTAACCATTAAACACTAAAACTTTAATCTCTTCCAACAAAATTTTTGTAGGAAAAGAATGAAATTTATTCAGTAAAACATGATTGTACCTAATCCAAGTATTGATTCTGTACAAGAATTTCCCTAGTCTGGTTTTAATGTTTTCAATCATTTGCTCCTAATAGAATATTTCTTATTTTCTTCTCTCAGCTTCAAATGTCTTTTCTCCCCTCTCTCCAAAAAAGACACAAACCCAGTATCATCATTTCTCTTATTATCAGAACAACACTTCCAGCTTCGTTCTATATCTCATTTCAGACCATTCAGAATTTAGAAAAAAAAAAGAATCAAAATTTTTCCTTATTTACTAAACAAGACAAATCCAGAAATAGCTGAGTGATTACTCAGCTAAAACCATGTTTTCATGGAATCCACCGGGGCACCTCACCAGCGTATGAAGCATTACCAGCTGATTTGTGGTAGTAAAGGGATCTATTTTTTAAGTTTCAGAAGCTCCTACTTTTGTAAGGGTCTGCTTGCAGATGAAACTGGTCATTTGCTGTCAGATTTCTTGGCAAAGAATTCTTACTTACTCCTTTTTTTACCTTCTGAGTTGAACATGAGAAAGAAAAAGAATGTTTTGTCAATAACCTTTAAAAACAAATGAAACTGAACTCACGTCAGCCAGGAGACTTTAAAATGTATACCCCTTTCATAAAATCAAAAGTCTAAAAATCTTCTCCTCATATCAAATCAGAGGAACCAAAAAGAACATTAAAAGTAGCATTGATTTAAACTGCAAAATATACTTTTTTAAATAGCGAACTTTAAATCTTTATCTATCAAATGTTTTGCATTTTATGAAATTTGTCCAATCTATTATTTCTTCTTCAGGCTTTCTGCTATATCCCCTATTATTCTTTTTTCTTTCTGTTATCTTCCCTGTAATTCTTTCTTCTTTCTACCCTATAATATAAAAAAGTATTTCTAAAAAGGAAACATACTGACCATGTGTGGCACTTAATTTTGGCCAGAGTAGAAAAGGCAGCAGTAATTCCAGACAATAAGGCACCAAAACGCTACCTCCCACCATTGTTGACAGTTACTACTAAGCCCTCAGTGCGAACTTGGGTACCAGACTGTTAAGGCAGGAAAAATTTAACCAGCAGACTGGTTCGTTACTCACTTCTTGAACAGCTGATAAGCATTCTAACAGGCAGTAAGCTTCCCGAGAAATAAAACTAAAGTCAATCTAAAGCTGACTCTACTGAAATTCACCTGAGTTAAACAAAAGGCTAAAATTCAAACTGAGAATTCTGCTCAAAGCCAACTTTATAGAAGACTCAAAAGTAAATGAAAACTGAAAGTCTTCTACGAAATGTACATTTTTTTTTTAAGTAGAGGAATTATATTATGAACTGAATTACCATGACCAGAAAATCCGGTGAACACCTGCACGTGATATACAGAAACACTAGACAGCTATTTCGACCTTATTAGGTCTCATCAGCAGTGTATACCGTGATCTCCCTTACTGGAGATCGAACCAGCGACCACAGAATGCAGTGCTAAAACTCTACCACTAAGCCATCAATCCACATCATTCCCATGTGATGCCAAATTAACTAGTCATGGTAATTGTGCAGCCAATTAACCTGAATGTGTCTTGCAAGTTACATCCATACTCTCTACAGAGGACACGGTCACGTCCAGAGCCACGTCTTCCCAGGAGGATTGGAAATATGCAATAGGGTAGGTTGATTTTTCACTTTTTTTTAAATATCAAAAAGAATGATGCACTGAAAGTTGTGTATATACCTATTAAATACTCATACCAAAAATTAGATCTGAATCTTCAACGGTTTTTTGCTAATTTGGCGTGAAAGATTTTAAATAAATACATACTGAAAAATCCTCGTTTTTACCAGATTTGGCCTACAGATTGATGTAAAAACCAAACAATTTCAGTATTTCAATTAGGAAATCTTATTTTATTTTATGGAAATATTATAAATAAATTATAACAAAACTTCAAATTGAAAATTGACCCCCCCCACGTTTTACCTGTGTTGAATTTTAAATGCAAATATTCAAGCAGTAATATTCGAATATATTGCCAAAAATTTTTTTCATGATATGAAATAAAATATAACAAACAAATAAATATGGAAAACTAAATAATTGTTTAATTATTTTTAATATATGGAATCAAATAGTTCCATATATGAGCCCTTGGAAACGCTGGTCTCAATTGTTGGCACAAAACTTATGTGCTGGTGTCTTGCTTCAAAGCCATACACGGATTGAGAAGCCTCCGTCACTAACTTAACTGCCCGTTCCACACCTTGGGAATGTGAAGGGAAATCTGGCAAGTCAATCTTTTCACCAGTTAACAATGAATTTGTAATTCATTGTCAGATAAGTCTAGTGTGAGTGGTGGTTCTCTGACTCCATTTACTGACAAATCAATTAAATCGGTCCAGTGCACAGCTTTAAAGTTGATCATTGTGATCTTTTTAAATCTTTTCTCGGCTGACTTTGCTCTTCTGAAAGAATAAAAAAAATAATTTCAGTTTAATTTCTAAATGCAATTTGTACTGCTTTAATAATATTTAGTGAAATTAGATGTAATCTTTAAAATGTTTCAATAAATTGGCACAAGTACTTCAACCAGTTTTGTATGAATAAATATTAACTTATCTAATGGCCAAAATTCTTTTTATACCCTCTTCTCTCACTTCAGGTTCATCCGATTTCCCCATTGAAAATAAAACATTCTCTGGAAATAATGCAAAGGCATTGTACTGGAGGTTTTTTAATGTAATTCTTTGAACCTCAATTGGTTGCTTTTGTATCCCGTCAATCATATTGTAAATATAAATTTGCTGGTGATGGAACTTACCTCTAGAAATACCAACTGTATATTCATAGAGTAGTCTTTGGTCACTACTAAGGCTATCCATATCTTTCATTCCAAAATGAAACTCCAGGGGATTCTCAACAGCTGAAAAAGATTTTTGGAGTAAATTATGGCAATCATTTGCACATAATTTACCCAATGGACCATTGAATGTAGTGGGGCTTTTTGTGGTGCCATCTAAATATTTGAATAGAGCTCTAAATGGAAGCTCATTTTGATGTAAGGAGCAACCAATAGTGTGAAGATTTCTTTTTATTTTTTTTTTCTAATAGTGTAACAAGTCCACCTTCCCAGCCTGTATTTGTATTCGTGTTGTCAACAAGGACAGCCTTAATAGTGCTCAAACTTTTAAATTTCTCCAAAACATCAGCCACTTGCTCTGCAAGAACAGTACCAGTTGCACCAGTATCAGGAAGAACCCTGTGAGTCAAATATATACTCTCATTTGGTGTCTCCTTTGTGATTGTCAAGTGACGTTCAGGTCCTTTGGCTTTTTTCAGAATTTTACTTCCATTTTCCTCCACTGATTCCTTGTAGTGTAGTGTGTCTTTGTCTGTCCTCCCATCAACTCCTATACAAAGCAGATTCTCCATATTTTCGTTATGATTTTCATAGGCATTTGTTTTTACTTTAGACTTTGCTCTATCTATTTTACATTTATCCATATGGATATTCTTTATATCTATATTAGGGATAAGAAGGCCCATAGCCCTCAAATCCAAGAGCAAGGCATTGGCAAGGCTGGCTCCAAGATTAGAAGATATATCACCCCTAACTAACTCAAGAGCATACCTTGGAATTTTTGTGAGGTTATAAGGCACTTGCAGGGGACCATCCTCTGTTTCATCACTTGGAGATGATGAGTAAGAATGGGAAGAATCATCCTGAACATATGATGTTGAAGCTATTGGTGGGGATATCTTCATACTTTTTTGTTGGCTTAATCTTTCTCCTTCTCTTCTACATTTCTTTATTGCAGTTTTTTCAAAATTTACACAAGTTAGTTATTAAGTTGTCCCTTTCACAATAAATTAGAAAATAAAAATAGAAAATAACTTACTTTCTGTGTCAGAGGACAAGAGCAGATGATGTGCTTAGTCTGGCAATTTTCTTTGGTGCATTTGACATTAATATTGTCACAACTTACAATGGGCAGGTTGCAGGAACATGATGATATATCAAACAATGTATCCAACTTTTCCTTCCAGAATTTTGTTTGGGCAGCAGGTAGATGTTTCCTATTTATTTGCTTTGCCTTCTGAAAGCATAGAACTTTCACCTTGTTGACAACACTAATTTCCTTTAACAAAGGCAAACGAGGGTTGACAGCCTTCCAAATATCTATCACTTCCTTTGCTATTAATTTAGAAATACCAAAACAAGAAAGGTGGGGATAAGTGTTCATAAAAAAATAGCTGTTCTGAATTATTTGTCGAAGAGTTGGTGGCTCAGTTTTATCCAATGGTGATGGTAAACCTGAAAATTTAATTGCACCTTTACTTCGAGTGGAAACTCCATTGTTTTTTCCAACCATTTTTTTAATAGAAATATCTGTAAAAAGAATATATATATATATATATATATATATATTGTCAGAAAATACACGAACATGTTTAAAAAAATTGTAAATAAATTTCGAAATTCATTATAAAAGTTATAATGTCTACTTACCCAACAACAGTACTGTAGAGTTTAGTTCCAAAATTAACTCGTAAACCGACTTTTCACTTAAAAAAACTCTAAATTTTAAAATATAAATAAATTACAATAATTATAAAAGGTTAAAATATTTCAATAGTATGTCTACTTTGCAAAATATATATATTTGCGTTAATTAGAAGGGTAAAAAACATAAACAAACCAAAGTACTACGGAGAGATAATTACCACCGGTGAAAGCCGAAAAAATATCCAGTAAATAAAACGAGGTTTAGTAAGTCATTATTTGTATTTTAAACTGTATATTTAAATGCATTTTATTTTTGTTTATGGTCATTTGATTTAACATGATATAAAAATAGATAATAAACTTAAAAATATTAATTATTTAATGAATTTTATTATTTAATTTTCCTTTAGTCTCAGTTTTAATTTTATGGATACAGGTTTCCAGTGTCACCGCTATCACGACTAAAATCACAAAATATTATGTCTTTAAATGCGAATTCGCAAAAAAATACAAATTTTTGGAAAAAAATATTTCGTGGGGTAATTTCTGATGTTATTTCACAACTTTCACCGCATTATTCTTTTTACAGTTCCAAAATCGACCTACCCTAATATGCAACCAGTCATAGTAATTCAATTCACAATATAATTTCTCTGCTTGAAAAAAAAAATGTACATCTATATCCTTGCACTTGAGGTTATAATAATTATGCAGAGAGGTTCAGCAAAGCAGCAAAATTCTCTGAGGGATTTACTCCCTATTCACTATTTTCCTTTAACTGTAGGCAACAGCAAGGTTTAAAAACCAGTACATCCTGTGAAAATTCACAGGACTACTAAATTCACGGCTTGACTGCTACATGACATGAGCCGAAAAGGGTTTTTCTCTCAGCAGGAAGTGTCAGTTCCTACAAATCCTGTCATTTCCTTACAGTGGTGACAACCATAAAAGTCCGTTCCAAGAAGATGTTCCCATTACAATAGAATAATTCCAACAGACTAGCAAACCTACATTAGTGAGTTTGAATCTCATTAGGTGCCCCATTCATGTGGCATTGAGCCGCAACTTAGCAAAAAACTTAGTAAATTGATACTATATGGAATCATTTTATATTCTATACATTTCTCAAATATTTTTCGTATTACATTGGTAAAACTTCCTTTGATGATAAGTATTTTGATATCCTATGAGATATTTTATGTAGTACCATTCTTTTACTTACATCCAGCATGGATAAAAATAGTTTTATATCTTTAGCTCTTATAAGTTTCTCTTTGACCGGCCCATTGGCACAATGTTTAGAGTGTTCGCCAATGGCCTGGGAGAAACGGAGTTTTATCCCATGTCTAGTCACTGAAAAAACTAAGAAATAATACTTGATGCCACCTTGCTTAACACTCAGCATTATAAGGTATGCATCAAAGGTAAAGAGGGGTAATCCAGGGAAAAGAGTAGGGCCTTTTTGTACAACATGGTGTAGTAGCTATTGAAAAGGGAGCCTCCGAGTCGCACTCGTCTACGGTCGTCAACTTTACTTTGACTCAGTGCCTCCATAATTTTTTGTACACTTCTCATTACAACTTTTCTGTAGGGAACAAAACTCTTCGAAAGAATGATCAGATTGAAAAGAATGTTGCTCATACATATGCTGTTTCAATTGGTATGTTTGTTAATTCACTTGTCTTATAATTATTTAATCTACTAACTAGTATGTAATTTTTAGTTATGTAATTTTTAGTTTTTGATTTTATATATTTTGATAATGCTTTACAATTTTATTTTAATGTTTCAATTTTGCATCTACGTTCATTTTCCCATAATCATTTTATTTCCTTTAAGCATTAAGATAGTTTTCCATATTTGGTATTGTAATATTCCAGTCAAAGAATAAGTAACCCCAAACCATGTCATAAGCATATATCTCTCTTGACCTATCCAGAAAAGGAAGTAACTGTTGAGTCAGGAACAAAATAGCGGCACTTGTAAATAATGTAAATAAAGTATATTGCCAGGGAATTAATCAGTCCTACCTCCGGTAGCGAATTGTTAATAAAAACCCCTCAAACCCCCAGCCTTGTCCACCTCCCTCCAATCCTCTGCTACATTGTGGGAAAAAACAGACAGAAAGTTCTCTTAAGGGAAAGTGACCATACACTGCCCAACCCCACATTGTAATTCCTTTTTAAGTGACAAAGGCAGTGAAGATTCACATCTGAAAAGAAGAGGGTTGCTGGTAGCCAGCGACTGGAAAATGGAAAGGTATATTGAAAAAAAAATAACACACTGCTTTTTGTAAATATAACAAAAAATTTTATAAATTCTCAAGTTTCTACAGTTGATGATAATTCTGCGGGTGTGACTTCAAGAATGGTCTAAGGAGTTCTTCTTAGCGGCAACTTTGCTGGTGTGTCCTGGTGGCAAGCTGGCAGTGTGTTGGCGATGTGCCAGTAAAATGCTGGTAAGATGCGCTTGATTGCAATGAGCTCAAAAATCAGCTCGTTATATAATATTTGCCAAGATTCTGGGGTAGGTTCTGACTGTGGCAGGGGTGATCTCCATAACATCCTTTTCAACTCATCAGACATCCGTTATGTCTTTGTTTCAATTTTCATCATCCCTAAGGGTCCAACCCTTTTTACACTACTTTCACAAGGTCCTTCCTACCGCCACCACTTGTGATGAGGACAACGGAAGGATAGCTTTCCTCCTACCAGCACAGTCTTTCTCATCTTCTTACTTATGATGTCAGACTGGAGACTCCTCCCCTTATGCCTAAATATGCTGGACTGTCAATTTGAAAGGGCTGATTCCAAAACCCAGTGGGCGGAGGGGCAGCCCCTCATCCCAGACTAATTAACAATTACTAATCAGCTCCGAGAGTCATTTCTGGACAATTTCTTCACACTTATTAGCTAAGGTGTGTTTGTAATCAGATACCAGATAGACTTTTCACCGTCAACAAAGGTTCCTTTGTTAGTTACCTGATTTCCATTTCCTAAATGGGTGCCAACGCAACCAAACGCCAGTACCAAATGACTCCTCTTATCATCTCATTGTCCGTTTTCTTATTTTCACTTTTCCCAGGCTTGGAAAACTCATTTAATAATATCACTCATTTTTCAAGTAATATCTTTTCTTCCTTAAACTTCCGACTGTACTTGTAAACAACTTAATATTCTTAACCTTTCAACACCTTCCAATTCCCATTCAGGTTTTTATCAAAAGTTCTCTTTTCCAAGAATTTTCAATTCTACACTTCTTGGCAAATATCTTTAGCCGCTCAACTTTTTGCTCTTAACCCTTCATGTACCAGTGCCATAGACCAATATTGTCACATTAACATCTCTTTGTGTTCCATTCTTTTATTTGTTATACACGAGCTGGGTTTAGACATTATATTTTGGTGACAAAGATTTTCGTGATAAGCTCTCGTGTATAAACCAATTTTAGGAAAGACTCAACACACAAAAGAATAATAATGGCCAGTGGAGGTTTACCAGTTTTCCTAACTTTTAGTGTCCATGCTGACATGAACACAACCAGCATATATTGGAAGAAATGGATGGACAGGCTGGAAAATTTATTCATTGCTCTGGACATTGACAGAGACAAAAAACGGAAAGCGACACTTCTCCATTATACAGGAGATGAAGTCTTCGATATTTATCACAGTTTCACAGACCAGCAGAAAGGAATCGGCACCACCACTACAACAGAGGATGGTTCTACAATACCTAATGAGTATGAAACAACGAAAAAGTCTCTAACAGATCACTTCACACCCCAAAAGAATATGTCATACGAAATTTTCAAATTTCGATGGGCCCTGCAAAATTCAGAGGAAAATTTAGACGCCTATCATGTAAGGCAACAAACTCTGGCTTCCACATGTGATTTTGAAAACACCGACCAAGAAATTCTGGCCCAAATTCTACAAGGAAGCTTGTCTTCTAAACTTAGAAGAAAGGTGCTGAGGGAAAATTCCTTCCTAAAACAGGTTCTTGACCAAGCCAGATCTACAGAGATGGAACGAAAAGAAATTCATGCGCTGTCATCTTACAACAGAAATGAAAACGACAAGCAACATACACACAGGAATAACAACCATAGCAGTAGTAAAGGTACCACCAACTCCAGTAACGGCCATTCCAGATACCAACAACATGACAGCTGCTGCGTTACCTCGAAGCTCTAAGCTCGTGGGGGATAAAAAAAGATGGCAGACAGACCTATCACTATTGTGGATACTCTTCAATACACCCTACTTGTCCAGCGTGAGGTCAGGAGTGTAGAAACTGCCATAAGACAAACCATTTTGCTAGAGTATGTAACTCCAAGCTGGTAAGACAGATTTGCTTCACCCATTCTTCAGTATCCCCTTCTATGTCGTGATGAGTCTGTATTCATGATTATACCTCCCACGTCGACAAAGACACCTAAAGTCACCGTTCTCATAAATTATTCCCCTGTAACATTCGTTCTAGACACTGGCACTTGTGTCAACATAATTTCTAGGTGTGTGTATAATGGTTTAAAACACAGACCAGCCATACACCGCACGACAACTCGATTATTTGCCTACAGATCCCAACAGGTGATACCTGTTCGAGGATTTATTGATACCTCGATGAAATTCCAGGGAAAATGCTGCAGAGCCAAGATATTTGTGGTTGACGATGAAAGCCCCCTACTTGGACTGTAGAATTTGCTTAGCACCCATTCCGCCGAAGCACTAGGCATGATAACATTTAATTTCACATTCCACGTGTCGGTCTCCATTCTTGACGAATTCCCTTCACTGTTTGATGGCAAAATAGGGAAAATTTCTGGAGTCATTATCAACCTCTACATTATCTCCCGCATGTCTGGTTCGTCTAACTTGGATAGTTTTCGTGATGGGTGGTAGGTTGCCGTATAGCTGCTATTTGGTGGGGGTGTTGCTTCCAGGACTTGTTCAATAGTTTTCGCTGCATTCTTGTATAGCTGCCGTCAAGATTTTTTTCCGTACATTTAGTTAGCGTCCATGTAGTGCATCTATACAGTAGTATCGACACGACTGTTGTTTGGAAAAAACAGCGTTTTATTTTATCAGTCAGGTCTGACTTCCATATGACTGATAGTCTATTGATAGCTGTCCATGTCTTTGCTAGTCGTGTGTTGATGAGATACTGCTTCCTAGGTAGGTGAACTTGTCCACTAGTTTCAAAGGCCCACTCTTTAGTGTGGAGATGTTGCCTCTTTGATTAAAGCATATGTCGTCATTTTATAAATATCTATTTAATTTATTTTTCCACTAAGTATTTAAGCTTATTTTTATTTGCTAACTAATGTTATATTTACTTACATGTATATTTTCATAAGAACTAGTATAACTTATTAATTCCTATTGTTAGTTAGTACCAGTTGCTTTGGGGTTATTCATAATTTCGTCATTATCGATTGAGGATTAATATCTTTTCTTTTTACTTTGATTTTGTAATGAGTGTTGGGAATTGTAATTTGCTGTTCTTTTTGACAAAGACAAAATACTTTCAATCGAATTGATTTGTTTGCTCTGTTACTAGGAAATCTCAGTAATAAAGTTAAATGCGCATAAGCTTTTATGTAATTCCTAAGGTAAATTAATTTGCTAAGTATAAACTGAGCTTCAAAAGATTTCACATAAATTGTAGGCAAAGTAAAACTGTAGATATTTGCGTGAGAACACAAGTTTTTTAATTCTTAATTTATATTTTCAATGCTATGAATGTGTATTTGCATGTGTGTGTGTCTGAAAGAGAGAGAGAGAGAGAGAGAGAGAGAGAGAGAGAGAGAGAGAGAGAGAGAGAGAGAGAGAGAGAAGGACAGACAGACAGACAGACAGAGAGTAGAAATAACATGAAATGGATTATGTCTTGAAACATTCCGTCGTCCTGTCGACAGGGCTTAAAATCAAGAGACTATTCTGTGTTGAATGTTAAGATACCCCTCACAAACTAAGGGATGACCTAGGTATGACATTAAACTGCATCTGGTTGTGAGTCTCCAATTCTGAGGAGTGTGGATTACTCCTTCATTGCCATTACTCCTAAGTCCACTCTGACCCGGAGTGGTAGTACCAGATCAAATTTCAATTTCTTGCACTATTCCCTGTGTATAACCTTCTCCACCCAGCCGTTTTTAGTCCTATACTCATTTTGAATAAATTTGCTGCATTTGCTTATTATATGATTGATTGTTTTGTCTCTATCACCACATAACCTACACTTGCTATTTTGTTGTGTCTTGTCCATTTTTGTTTTAACATAGTTTGTCCCTATGGCATTGTTTTTTGCTGCTATTCAAAGAGATATTATTATTATTATTATTATTATAATTATTATCATTATTATTATTCGTTACTTAAAACCATATAACTGCAAACAACAGATTATCATCAAATAAAAATTGTTACTTGAAACCATATAGTTGAGTATAAATTATTAGTATTATATTGGAATACTTGATATTATACAACTGTGTAAATTATTTGTATTCCATAGGAATACTTGATATAATACAACCATGTGCCAAAAAACACTCAAGAAACAACTATACAAGAAATGTAAATATAAATGTACAATGTTGATTGGCTAAAGGGTTAGGGTTAGGGTTACTATGTTGAGGTTTTAAGGGGGTTCAAGAAGAGATTCCACCGGAAGAGGCCAGCACTCTTCAAATCGGGTCAGTGACATTTCCACCAGGACAATGCACCAGTCCACAACTCCAACAAAAGAATCAATGATGGATAACATTCAGTGTGGGTACATGATATATAAGTTACCTATGCAATAAAGAAAAGCAGAAAATAATTTGTTGGCACCATTCTTTTACTAACATCCAACTTGTATAATATTAGTTTTAGGTCTTAAGCTCTTATTAGTTCCTCCATAATTTTTGTACTCTTCTCATGATATCTTTTCTGTAGGGAACATAACTCTCCCAAAGAATGATCAGAATGAAAAAATGTTGCACATACATATACTGTTTCAACTGGAATATTTGTTAATTCACCTGTCTTATAATTGTTTACTCTACTAACATTTATGTAATTTTAAGTTTTTGTTTTATATATTTTGAAAATGCTTTACAATTTTATTTTAATGTTTCAATGTTGCATTTGTTTTCATTTTTCCATAATCATTTTTTTCCAAATTATTTCCAAGTGTTATCTTTTTTCTATTTTCTTTTTTGAGATCATTCTAAAAGCTATTACAGAAATAGCACAAGGTGGAAAATTGGGAAGGGGAAGGTAAATTAAAACTGAAAAAGCAATGGGGACAAAAGAAAAATAAAATAAGACCAATACATTTCCATAGCCTAGCAGAATTGGAAACAATATATCCAGTTTTTCGCCTCTTTTTAACTATTGAAAAAGTAAGTCATCTGTGTGAACACCATTTGATTTTGTTTTAGAAAAGGTAAACAATATGACTTTCTCCATCAAATTATTGGTTAACAAATATTTGTTAAGTCAGTCACTTCCATCTTTATCTAATTTCACGAAATTTGTATTAAAAAAAACTCAGATAGAATTGAAATACTTACATGTCTTATAAGCAAATGTTAAATCTAAAAAAATATCCTAAATCACACAGAAAACAGCAAAGAAATGAATACATTGTTTATTTGTAAAGTCTTTTGTATTTTTGAATACAGTAGACACATTTTAATCTATCATTTTAATTGTGAAAAAATATTAGTTAGAATGGATTGGAATTCAGTAATGATTTTAAATAGTTGAAAATTCCTTATTCTATTTCCATGTGGAAATATCTGAATGTTTGTTATTAAATATAACTACAGGAAAGGGTCTACACAAATGGATACTTTTTGTTTCACTCATTATCTATGTATGCATCGTGGTCATTTACTATCTCACAATCTATCTATGCATATCGTGCACTCATTATTGATCTATCAATCTAACTCATCATCTATATCATGATATACAATTTCGATAAGAAATTGTTAGAATTTTCTACTTATTTCCGAAATTTGACGAAAATAATTCATAACAAGCAGACGACATTGGCAGACATTTTTTTTTAAGAGATGAAGGAAACAAATGACTCAACTGTTGCTGTTAAAATAAATCAGAGCACATCCATTTGTGAAGAAGAAATTATATGAATTTGATGAATTGGAATAATTAAAGACTATTAGATATTTCTAAACTGCCAAAGATGAAGCTGAGCAGCGAAGTCACTCAAATCATCATCAAACATCTTTCAGCTGCTAAGAATGAGTTGATTAATTTTCAAATCAAAAATATCCAGCATTTCCATTATAAGTAAATGTAAGTATTATTTCTTTATTTTACAGTTATCTTTTGTTACCGATAAGTTAATTTGGAAAGAAAAATTTGATAGAAAATACTGTAATATTTTTTAAAAATATAAGTAGAAAATAGTAACCAAACATGAATAATACTAATTTACACTACTTTTCTTTAAAAAATTCTTTTAAAAATTTAGCATACAAATTTAGATAAGAAAATATAACAGAAAATATGAAAATAATTTTTTTTTGTTTTTTTTCTTTTTAAAGTAAATCACAAACTCGAAACCAGCTAAATTTTATTTAAAGTAAGAGCATTGGTTCATTCAGAGATTTTAAATATGGAAATATTTTTCTATTTAATTACTTACTTACTCCAGTAGCAATTGTTATATATCCTGGTATGCAGTCATTTTAGGCTGTTATTTCATTTATTTTTCCTCTAAGTATTTAAGTTTGTTTTTATTTGCCAACTAATGTTATATTTACTTACATGTATATTCTCACAAGAACAAGTATAACTTGTTAATTCCTATTGTTAGTTAGTACCGATTGTTTAAGGGTTGTTCCTAATTTTATTATCGATTGAGGATTAATACCTTTTCTTTTTACTTTGATTTTTTAATGATTGGTGAGGATCGTAATTTGTTGTGTAATTTCAATTGATTTGATTAGTTTGCTCTGTGATTAGGGAATCTTAGTAATAATGAAATTTAATGTACATATGCATTTATGTAATTCCTAAAGTAAATTAATAAGCTTGTAAAGTAGCAATGACAAAGTAGTGGTAGTATTGACACTTAATTACTTTATTTAAAAGGATTTAGTTTTATAAAAAAATGAATCCTTTCGCTGAAAATAAAACTGCACTAAAAAGAAGAAAGGAAAAATAAAAAGACAAACGTACCTCATGCGTACAACTAAGAACTATTTATTACCAAGTAAATAAAAATCAATAAAAAGGAGTGACAAAGTTTTGAAGAAAAACACTAGTTGCTAAAATTAATTCCTATTTTAGCAACCAGTCCAAAAAATTGAATCAAATAACAAGCTTGATGATTTTTATCATTAAGGGTTTCTGGACTATTGTCTTCATCTTTATTGTTATTTCCACAACGTTTCGACTGATATGTCCTCCGGCCTTCTTCAGGTGTTTGTTGAACTCGGGAACCTACATGGGACTTCGAACTACGTTCCTTATTGAATCTGTAGCAAGAAGAAACTTGTATTTTTGTTTGGTGCGTAGTTTAATTTGACCGTTAGAGTCGCCAAACATTTTCACCCAATCAAGATGACTTGTCCTATTCAGTCAAACCATATTTCCAAGCAGCACCAAAAATTGAAGAAAACCCACGAATCTCTCTCTCACTCAGAAATCCTCAATGGGAACGGACGTCTATTGGTCTGCTCCTGAATAGCAGTAGCATCATCATACACTATGAGGAAAGCCATCTAGTTTATGAACCCCTTGGGTCTATTCTTCTAGACCAAGGGATCCTAGTTAAAAACAAATTAGATGATACACTCTAACAACTTCCGACCTTCTTTCCTTCCTACGAGACCTCGCAGCATACCAGTGTAAACACCTTTACTTCATGCTGCCATTGAAACCTTGATACAAAACCTAATGACATCTTCGATCTTCTCCACCACCTTTATTTTCCATTAACATTTAGCGAGGGGATAACAACCAACGAAATACCAACGAATTACCAACGCTACTAACGAAATACCAACGCTACCAACGAATTACCAACGCTACCAACGAAATACCAACGCAACGAACGTAATAACAACGCGACCTAAGTAATACCAACAAAACCAACTTAAACCTTAAACTAAAAACCTAATAATAATAACAATAATAATAATAATATTCCCATCGCTATAAATCCATGGGGGTCGCCCGTTCTGATTCCGTTGTTACTCACCTGTAGTCAGGATTGAACCTGCAACCACAAGATGATTGTGGTCCTTAGAAACTTAGGGAACCAACGCTTATCACCATTACGCTATCTGTCCTGCTGGATCAGTTGTGGTCGTCTTGTATGCTGAGCGTATAGGATTTACAGTCCTGTATTTTAAAATGGCCCTGATGCCACTCGTTCCCGAAACAAAGATGGCGGACGTTGGTAAACTAATCAGTCTCGGTAACTTATTGGTCAGGAAAGTCACGTGGTTAGTGCTCACAACTACGTCCGAAATTTTGATTTTGTCCCACGATTTTGGAGCCGACTGCATGACAAGAATTGTCTATATATACTCTTGTTTTTCAAAAACTCACTCTTTCCATTTCGATTCACAGAGACAACACGCTCTCATACACTGCGACTTACAGAGACAACTCACTCTTTCCATTTTGACTTCCAGAGACAACACACTCCCTCTCTTACATTTGACTTCCAGCAGTCAACCCCACGAAATGTATACTCTCTGAAACTATATTCTTCCTTGTTCTTCCTTTACGGTTAGACTTTCTCCAGCCTCGAAAACAACCATAGAAATTCGTCAAACCACCGAAAGAAAGAAACAACCAACATGAGAGAAGACACGTTCCTCCTAACATACATAATTAAAATTCTGTAGAAATACTTAGTCAACATGCATTTTATAATCTATAGGATACTTTTATTATTTAGTCTTTTTTCATTGTGTTCGTGTTAGTTACACACGCACACACACACAAAGGAATATTTAACAGACAGTAGTAGAACACTCGTAATGTTTCGAAATATTTCATTTAATGTACTTGTCGATATATGAATTTAATTTTTTTTGTAATGCTTTGTTTTAAATGTTCTTTTGTACGCATCATTTCACATCTTTACTTCAAATGCCCTTTTCAAATATCATCATCATCATATCGTGCTGGCAGCACGGATATCCCTGACCCTCTCTCGCCACTCCTCCCTATCGTTCATCGCCCTAGGTAGGTCTTCAGGACTTACTTTACTTATTTTTCAAATATAAACCAATATAAATTGTGGGGGACCAAACATATTCACTTAACACCAAATAACATATCACCCCTACAAGCGTTCACGCATCTATTGGGTATGTGCAGATGATATTTGGGCAATTTCTGTCGAAATTGGTTATTGGGAGGCGCAGTTGGATGTGGCATTGAGTTTCCCATGGAGATGTCTTATCGTAAATTTATACAGTGTACATTCCCTGAAACAAAAAAGACGCGTTTTTTTTTATATTATCCAGAGCCCTATCCGAGAAAATTTTAGTAAGTGGTTGATGGTCCTTGACCACTGATAAATCAGGACATTCTAAAACGAACATTCGACATGATTCCAGTCCATAGGGCATCACCTTTGACTGGTGAATAGTGGGACTCTGTGTCATTGGTTAAGCAAGATCCACCCAAAATAGTTTTCCAATGACTCTTCCCACAATTTGGGTTCGTTTCGCCTGGACAATTGCAATGCTTTCGAAAAAGAAAACAACTGACTCCCGTTTTGCTATAATTCGTTGTCAGGCATGTCGACTTATTGATCGTTCCACATCCTCAATTTTCCCATTCTCAATTTTCCGTACAATTACTCGCTTAGATTCCTAAAAAAAGTTAGTCTAGTGTTTCATCCGAAAAGTTGGTCTAGCGTTTCATCTCAATAAAACTTTCTGTTATGTGAGCGCAGCAATTCCCAAAAGGGGGCCATTACCTCCGTTTGAGAAAATGCAAGGATACCAGGTTCACAAGTTCAAGCCAAGACCTAACGCCCGTGATATTCGTTGGGGTAGGAAAATGCAAGATTTCCTCTGTCATTTTCTTCGTGGGTTTAACACCATTGGTCGTTACAAAGAATCCGGCAAATTCTACCTCATTTTTTCCAAAATAGAATCACCAGGTGTCGTAATATCACGGACTATTTCTCTACGCGCCAGATTACAACCCCTTGGCATAGGAATACACACACACACACACACACGCACATACACTCTCCGCATTCAGAATAAAGATGCCCTAACTAAAGCACGCACGTCTTATGTTGTCCTTAAGCCTATAAACATACTAACACCAACAATAACAATATATTATTTGGTGGCAGCCGGGATGATAAAAACAAGACATTTAAAGGCTTAAAAAACGAAAACAACATTTAAAGGTTGAAAAAACGAAAATAACATTTAAAGGGTCTCCCCACCCCCCGAAAAGAAACAAACCAAAGACACTTCTGGACTAAAAGCCCAACAAAGTAACTCGAAAATAAAGCAACAAAACGTTGTCTTTTTACAGAATTTCAAGGAAAAAACCTTTCAGGTAAATAATTCAAGATCGATACATGGGCACGAGGGAACACCCTACCAGTTTATACATTCCGTAGAATGTTCCCAGAAAAATTGGACGGTGATGATTTTCGAAACATAAGAAACAATTTATCGACAAAAAACTGAGAGCTTATAACGGCACACTAATAAAATGCTTTGGTAACATCAAAATACCCTGTCAATACAACAAATCAGAGTGGCATGTCAGCACCTCCCTCATTGTGGACGTACAAGGGCCAGGAGTACTAGGGCTACCATCGCTGGAACAGCTCAAACTAATTACCCTTCACTGCACAGTCAAGAAAGAGGATGCGTTCCAAACCCCTGCAGCAACATGGATAAATGAAAACAAAGACCTGATGCTGATGTATCCTGATCAGTTCGTCAAAATTGGCTCCATGCCAGGTGCAGTCAGACTATCAGTCAACAAAAACATACATCCACATATTGACGCACCTAGAAAAAACCCAATTGCACTTATATAAGACAGAAGTTTGATAACATGGTCAGAAACAAGATAATAAGAAAAGAAACCAAGGCTGATCCAGTACTTGATCAACTACAAGGAATCATAACAACAGGATGGCCAGACTCAATTAAGGATTTACCACCGGTAATAGGGTCATACTGGCCATACAGAGATGAACTATCTGTCAACGATGGTATCATCATGAAGGGATCAAGAATTATTATTCCTGAAACCCAACAAAAAATTATCTTGGACTTGCTTGTAGTAGTAATGCCACGAACAATCTTATCTCCAAGAAACAGGTGTGTTCTCTCTGCTACCAGCACATGGAAACCAGAAGAAAAGGACGCAAGAGGTGTGACTTATTTTATGGAGGAGAATGTGATAAACCCACGTGAAGTGGCGAGATTTAATGAGCATATAAGAAACTAAGTTTGAGGTGGAAAAAGCAGAGCAGTATTTTGCTTATGTCTGATTGGTGAACATCCATCAGTTTATTTTGCGTGTTAAATAATTTGACTACTCCCCAATAGGTTGATTCCACTTCGACAAGACTTCTAAAACTACGAACAAGCTATTTCGGCCTACGTGTAACCAGACGCAAATGGCAGGCAAAGCATTTGACATTCGGCTGATTCCCGAATTTCATGGCTGCTCTGCCGACCACACGGTGTCAGAATGGTTGGAACAGGTCGAGCTGGTATGCGAAATGTGTGGTGTTGACAACGTTGAATGTATTCTACCACTCAGGCTGAGAGGCGGGGCTCTGTCAGTATACCGACGGTTAACCCGTGACCAAAGGGAGGATTTACAGCAGGTAAAACAAGCCCTCCTCGTGGCTTTTGCGCCGGACCCTTTTGTTGCATTTGGCACATTTGTCTCGCGTCGTTTGCGCCCCGAGGAAACTATGGACGAATATTTGGGTGACCTACAGGACTTAGCGCGTCTGATCGAAGAAAACACCTCTGACCGATGGCTCAGTTGCGCTTTCGTGTCAGGACTCCCCGGTCCAGTTAGACGACAATTGCGTGGGTCCTCAAGGATGGAGCACATGACCCTAGAACAGATTCTTGCTTGAGCTCAAGCTCTTATGACGGAAGAGGCAGAGGTCGATGAGCCTGTTGCTGCGGCAGCCGGGCGACGCCGAGTTCTTCCTCGTGTGCCTGTGGCCCCACCTTCACCCCCCGACAAGCAGAATGCAGTCGCAGTGCAGTGCATTGTTACAAGTGTGGAGGTCTCAATCACTTTGCCAGAGACTGTCGGCAGCCCGGGGGCAAATCACGAAGAGCGCTCCCGGAGATACGCTGTTATCAGTGCCAACAACAAGGACATGTCGCATCGAGGTGTCCAGTAAAACTAGGCAAGGGGCGAGAGGCCGGCACTACTCCCTCCCCACATAAACTAGAAGAAGTGCTTCCTGTAATGAAGGTGAAAGTCAATGGAATGGATCGGATAGCGTTGGTGGATTCCGGCTGCTCCTCATCCGTTGTGAGTGGAATGTTATGTCGACCCGAAGTATGGAAAAGTACCGCAATTCTGACAGCAAGCAGGAAGTGCCTTTTAAGCCATGGTGTTGGTAGCATAACTTTAACACTGACCAACAGAAATCCCTTAAGACGAACGTGCTAGTGATAAACAGCAAGCCATTAGGATTCGACCTCCTTCTGGGAATGGACTTCATCAAGAAATTGGGCGGCGTGCACATCGATGAACGAGGCAAGGCACATTTTGCTGAGACGGCTCACACTTTGGGTGCGACAATAGAGCTAGAACAGCCTGACTTTCGCGCAGAGTTCGGCCAACGCACCTAATCTTGAACAGTATCATGAAAGTGGTCCGGTGATCAGCCACCAGAAAAGTTATACAACAGAGTACCGGAGTATAGCATCCCAGCAAGAACTCGTGCAGAATACGATAAAGAGCTACAAAACTGGATTGACAGTGGGTGGTTACTTCCCTACCCGGAAGATAAATTGGGGTCCCCGAAGGTCCTGATTCCATTAATGGCAGTCATCCAGCAGAATAAACAAAAGGTAAGGCCGGTTCTCGACTTTCGGGAGTTTAATGATCGCGTGGATCCATTTACGCATCGTGCAGACATATGCACCGAAAAGTTGAGAGAATGGCGGCGAGCAGGATCGAATGTATCCGTGTTAGACCTTCGCAAAGCATACCTTCAAGTACGCGTGCACCAATCACTACGGTCCTATCAAACTGTACTGTTTAAGGGACGGAGGTGTTGCCTGACCCGCATGGGGTTTGGTCTCAATGTGGCACCATCCATCATGCAGACAATTGTTGATGCTATCTTGACGAAGGACAAGTGCATACAGCGGGCAACATCTGCCTATATTGATGATTTGTATGTAGACGAGAGCATTGTGCCTGCAGCACGTGTGAAGGAGCATCTCTGCAGCTTCGGCCTCCTCAGCTAGGAGCTGGAGAGGCTACAGGATGGTGCGTGAGTGCTTGGGTTACAGGTCTGGGGAGAGGATAACTCTCTGTATTGGAGAAGAGGGAACAAAATCCCAGACATGCCTCGTGTCGTCACGCGACGGAACGTATTTTCATTATGCGGCAAATTGGTTGGGCACCTTCCCGTGGGTGGTTGGCTTCGTGTAGCTGTAGCGTTCATCAAGCGGAGAGCATCTGACGTCACCGCTGGATGGGATGACAAAATTTACGACGCTCCTCTCAACACTATGACTAAAGAGGTTCTCACTAGAGTGCACTAGGAAGACCCGGCGCAGGGCAGATGGTGCGTTGACGGCCAAGCCCGTAGCGTATGGGTTGACGCAAGCTCTCTCGCTACCGGCGTGTCGCTTGTATATGATGGAGCTGTAGTAGAGGATGCTTGTTGGTTACGACCAGCAAAGGACTCCCAACATATTAACCTTACAGAACTCTATGCCATCATTAAAGGAACAAACTTGGCAATCCTCTGGAAGACGACCACCTTGCATTTGTTCACTGATTCTGTCTGTGTCCATAAATGGATCTCGGACACCCTTACCAGCAAAGCCAGGGCACGAACAAAAGCCGCAAGCGAGATGCTCATTCGACAGCGGCTTGACACCATAATAAAACTGGTGAAAGAATACGCGCTGTCGATGAATGTGTCCTTGGTCAAATCTAGCCAAAATAAGGCAGATCGATTGACTAGAGTGCCTCAGAGGTGGCTTGATGCAATTAAAAGCAACACTGGGCCTGTGCAACCTGCCTGCACTGCATCCGTGAGCTCAGTTGGGCTTGACCAGATCAAGATTGTTCATCGACAAAGCGGTCATCCTGGTGTGCGGCGGACAATTTATTTTGTCAAACAGATTGCCCCTGGGGTCTCTAAGGCCGCAGTGAAAACCGTCGTCAGAGAATGTGAAGAGTGTCAATCGATCGATCCAGCACTCGTGCACTGGTCAAAGAGGGCTTTGAATGTTAAACAAACATGGCACCGGGTAGCGATGGATATTACCCATAGTAACGGGTCGCATTTTTTGACGGTGATCGACTGCGGCCCCGCTCGGTTTGCCATCTGGCGACGTCTTCCTCAACAATATGCGACAAGTGTAATCAATCAGTTGAAGGCGCTCTTCTATGAGCGGGGCCCGCCGACAGATTCTGACAGATAATGACACTGCCTTTCGGAGCAGCCTGCTTAAAACCTTTCTAGATGAGTGGAGAGTCAGACTTCGATTCCGCTGTGCATACGTCCGCTCTGGTAACGGCATCATCGAGCGATGTCACAAAACTGTAAAAAGGATCGCCGCCATAAAACAGTGTACTATACCAGAAGCAGTATACTGGTACAACGTCACGCCAAAGGATGACGTATCCTCTGCAACAGCACCAGCCAATATGGTCTATCGGTACCGCATACGACTGAAAGGAATCAATGGAACACCGGCGCCGACACATAATCAACAGCAGGCCGTTTTCGAACCGGGTGACCGAGTGTGGGTAAAGACTCCACATGGACGATGTACCACAAAATATAAAGTGGGACGTGTAACCAGTGTATAGAACATAACGGTCGACGGAATGCCGCGCCATGTGAAAAATCTGCGACCCATAGTGGGACCAGGCCAGCCGACGGTCTGTTTTGACATGGTTTCAGAGGATGCAAGCGAAAGATTTGTAACCATTAGAGAGAGACCGTGTGAACAGGCACCCAGCACAAATGCAGGTGATGCCTCTTCCAGATCACACATCCTTCAACTCCCAGATGGATCATCAAAAAGACAAAACAGAGTCCAAATAAGAGCAGCAGAAACACCCAGCCATAAACCGGTTCATTTTAATGACCACACCACTTCATTGCAAAAAGGATTCACAAATACAAACAACGTCTCACACCAGAGAAGTATAAAACAGCCAACGTGCAACACATCAAGAAGTGGCCGTGAAATACACTGGCCAAAAAGATATAAAACAAACAAGGAATATAGCAACATCCTTCTTTTTCATTGGTAAGGGGGGATGTAGTAATATCATGGACTATTTCTCTACGCGCAAGATTACAACCCCCTGGCGTAGGAATACACACACTCACTCTCCGCATTCAGAATAAAGATGCCCAAACTAAAGCACGCACGTCTTATGTTGTCCTTAAGCCTATAAACATACTAACACCCACAACAACAATATACTACACCAGGGTCATAAATTTCACCCAGACGCGTGAAATCCAAGGGAAGCACCAAGATATCTATAGTGACCCAAATTCACTAATGAATGTGGTGGCGACGTGTCGCTGGGGAAGCGGTAATCTCTGGTACTCGTTCCATGCGTCCATAACTGTTTTCTTGGTCCGAGCTAGTACGATGGAAACTTGATCAAATGGGGACAGGATGTGATGGCTTTCCCTCATGGTGACAGCTTTGAGTTTTTGCCAGTCCGCTGTGCGTCTGGGCAAGCCGTCTTTTTTAAGTGCGACTGGTGTTCAAGGAGGGTAGTCGCATTAACTAATGCGATGGTAGTCGCATTAACTAGTGTGATGTCACGATCGAGGTCTTTCGCTTTCTTCTGCCAATAGTGAGAGATGCGAAATAAATGGAAGTACTTCCTGACAAGTAAAAACCAGAAGTATTATTTGACACGTAAGCAATTTGTCGCGTCTCTTTCGAACCACTTCTTATATGCATGAACAACACGCCTTTTATATCAAGTTAGTTGTCCATAATGCCACGAATCCGACGACTAGTTTGCATGAAGTATCTTTCCAGGCACTTAAATCGTTTTAATACCTCTGGTCCACTTGAATAAGTTTGAGCCCCGATATCAGCGAACGTGAGGACATGACGACAACCGTGGCTAATTGTACCAGTCTGAGTGTGTCCAAATTACTTTTGAGTTTGATGCATTATGGTCGCTTCTATTGTTAGAGACACAAGTGGATCTGGGTCATCTACGTTAAATCGCTCCCCATTGCACAAAAGATGAGGCACCGCCCTGGACAGTGTTAAACCGATTTTATGGCTCCGAGCATTCCGAATGAGTATGTGGGGAGGGTGTCAAACTATTGTTTGAAAAAGTGAATGACCTACGTTCAGTCTTGCTCCTTGTCGATCTGTTAATGGTTTCGATTCCAACCTTGGCAGATTTCCAACATGCCATTTTTAGGGGGCCTCTAATTGCGCAATTATGTTTTGCTGCTGGATAATATCTTCGGGTAATTGACTCACAGGGGTGAGATGCCTTTCCGCAACCCGCATAAGGATTCTTATTTGGCGAAAAAGCGGACATTTTAATTTCCTGGGGTTGAGCTACTCGGCATTCATAAGTTGGACGAGGTTGACGGGCCGACTTCATTTTGTAACCATGTAGTTGTTGTGTCCGTCGTTTCTAAGCTGACCAGTCGGTTGAACTTTTGTTCGAGTGTAGTGAGGTTGGAAGCTTTAGCCAAAACTTGACTCATGTGCTCTTTTTTGGCGAATACTACGATCATCCACCCGGATATCATGCCGGTTGAGTAGTTGACTTGTTGACTGCAGCTTTCTGTGTTGGGACAATTAACACGGATGTGTGACAAAAGCCTTCCCTCGGTTGATGGATTTAAAGTTTTAGCCCCGATGAAAAGGAGTCTATTAACTTTAGGTGAGCAAGTCATTCTCGGTAAAGTAGCAACGACAAAGTTGTAGTTGTATTGACACTCAATTACTTTATTCAGTTATAAGTTAATACGAAAACAAAGATCTGCTTTTAAAGATTGGGCTCTTTATATTATTGATGGGTTAACTTCTCTGGTTCAGTGCTTGCCTATGGAAGCTCCCATTATTTAATGGGACGGTGTGGAATTTTTTTTTCAGTAAATGGGTTTATTGAATGGAGCGCCAATATTTCTGGGTCAATTTGGGGCCTATTTTTTATTTATTTTTTTTTTTTTACTGCTAGTTTGCTTTTGTGTTCGGTGAAAATCTCTGTGTGGCAGAGGAGCTTTGTTCTGATTGGCTCGAGTCTCTGGAGGCGGGGTGATATTGCTCCTGGCGTTACCTGCCAAAATCATCCGGAGTCAGTTGAAACAGGAGGCCTTAGAATTAGGCTATGTTTTTTTTACTCCTCAACTCAAATGGAGCTGAATAACAAGAATTAAGTTCACTTGAAGGATTTAGTGTTTCTTTCTGAATTCCAGAAGGAAATTCAAAGAAGGCTTGAAAGCCAAAAAGAGTAGAAAAGAAATCAGAAGAATTTAAATCCACCTGAATGATTTTGTATTACATTCAGAATTCC
Source organism: Sepioteuthis lessoniana (assembly GCA_963585895.1). NCBI lineage: Eukaryota > Metazoa > Mollusca > Cephalopoda > Myopsida > Loliginidae > Sepioteuthis > Sepioteuthis lessoniana. The sequence continues at coordinate 77,965,649 of OY757937.1, forward strand.
AGAAGGGAATTCGAAGTTAGTACAAGCTAAAAAAGAAGATAAAAGAAACCGAAGAAAATAGGTTTCTACAGCTGAAGCCAAAAAAAGAAGAGAGAGAGAGAGAGAGAAAAAAAAGAAAGAAGCCCCTAAAAGTAGGTTTCTACGACATAAATTTATATTTTAGAAGAATTGTTTCTCTAGGAAAAAGAATTAGACTTCAGTTAACTCCAACAACTACACAAGTCTCAGACGCCATTAATTGCTCTATTGAGAGGGAAGACGACCGACAAAGAAAAAGAAAAAGAAAAAGGACATTATTAGTGACATTGTCTCGCAGAAGAAAGAAAGACAGAGAGTGGCTTTTTATTAAAAGAAAAGAAAAGAAAAAAAGAACATTTTCAGGGACTTGGTCTCGAAGAAAAAAAGGTAAAAAAGGACATTTTAGTGACTTCGTCTCTAAGAAAAAAAAGGAATGATATACGTGTGAACCCTTGTTTGGCTTGAGGGAAGAAGTAATGACATTTTACCATGTTTTGTGAATGTAGCAAGAGGTGAAAGATTTGTTAACAATTTTTTTACTTCTTTTTCTTGTATTTATGAGTTACTTATTATATAAAAAGTTGTGCGTAAAGATGATTTATTAATAATTTCAAAGAATATTTCAACTAGTTAAGAGAAAATAAATGACAAAACGCATTTAGCAAAACGTTGCTTTCGAATTAGAATTAAAAAAAAATGTTTTGTCTATAAAAAGAAGACGATATTTTGGATAAAAGTAAAGGCGGGGTAAAAAGTGGATATTAATTTGACCTCGCAACTTTTATTCAATGCTATAAATGCGTATATCTTTGTGGGTTTTTGATGTGTGTTTGTGTGTGTGCGTGTGAGTATGTGAATGAATATGAGGGTGTATGAGTATCTCTGTGTGAGTTTGTGCGTTTGATGTGTGTATCTGTGAGAGAGTGAAGAAAAGACAGTAGTAATATGATGGAATGGATTATCATAATTAATTTCATTATTTTCCTACTGTCTTTACCTCTCTCTTAACAATCGCCTTTTTGACAGGGCTGACTATATCCCCTTCATATCATCCGTGACCACCGAAATACATTTCGGTTGCCAGGATACCATATAGGACCCAAACTTGCAATGCTTAGAGAAATATTAATATATATTTTAAGAATTTAATGATAATAGTTGATAGCAAATTTAATCAAAAAATTGAATTTGAATAAAGAAACTGTCACATATTCCCTTGAAAAATGTCATTAGTTTTTAATAGCAAAAAATATCTGCTGCTAGCCATTGTATCAACTCTTAGAACTAATTAATAGATTGTTGGCAACAAATAAATCTTCAGTCAAATTTTACTCCAAATTGGTTAGCTCCCTAAAATAAACACATCACCTTTATCCCAATAAAATGTTAGGTAATTAACACCATATTTCAGAGAAAACCCTTATCTCATATGATGTCTATCATATTTAGCTTTTCTAAAAGGACCAGACAACTGTTTGAACAAAATTTTGATTGATGATCTCCTGTCATTGGCTGTAGCATCTTTAATTCACTCCTACTTTTATTTGTTAGATTCTGACTCTGAACATGTGAACATTAAAAAAAAACAAGAAGTAAAAGGATCCCAAAACAAAAGAATTTTTGAATGAAGATACCTGCTCGATAAATCCACAAATCCCCAGGATTTCAATTCACTTAAATGGACATTTGTAAGTACTAAACAAATTTGAAATAACACATTTAAAAACTAAAAGAATTCATCTCTGTTCGTGAATAAATTGTTAGTGAAAGAATTTCACCTCTTTTGTCTTCATATATAAAACGTTATATATATATATATATATATATCATCATGTCACGCTGCCAGCACGGATCTCCCTGACCTTCTCCCGCCACCCTTCTGTATCGTCCATCGCTTCCAGTCTTCAAGGCTACATCCTGTATCAGCACAGAGCTGTTGTATGCAGGTCCTAGCTGATTATCCTGCCTTTGCTCGGCCATGTGAGGGGGTCCACAGGAGTATGTCACTTATGAGTTCGTCCCTACTTCTCCAGCAGTGTTACACATGTCTGGTTTGTCTAATTTGGATAGTTTTCGTGGTGGGTGGTAAGTGACTGTACAACTGCTGCTTTGTGGGGTGCTGCCTCCAGGAGTTATTCAATATTGCTCGCAGCATTCTTGTGTAGCAGCCGTCAAGCTTTTTCTCCATACGTTCAGTTAGCATCCATATAGTCCTTCCATACAGCAGTATTGACACAACCGCTGCTTGAAAAAAACTGCGTTTTATTTTATTGGTCAGGGCTGACTTCCATATGACAATAGCCTATTGATAGTTGTCCATGCCTTCACTAGTCGCATGTTGATGAACTTGTTCACAAGTTTCCGAGAACTACTGTTTTGTGTGGAGATGTTACCTCTTTGATTAAAGCACATGTATTCTGTCTTGTGTGCATTGATATGGAGGCCTATGCCTGTAGCTGCTTGTTCCAGACTATGTAGTAGGGTTTTGGCTTTGGCAAATGTATTTGCTAGAAGTGCTATGTCATCAGCATAGCCCGCGTTGGTAATTGTTTGTGTGGAGTATCTTCTGCTTCTTTCCTTTGTCTGCTTGAAACCGTTGTTTTCATTTTATCAATAGACGTTCTAAGCACGTAGTCTAGACAAGATAAAGAGGTATGGGGCTAATGTGTCTCCTTGCAGCACACCTGATACAATATGGAAGTTGTCAGTGTCTCCATCTGGGGAGGAGACTTTTACTTTCGTGTTTCTATATGGCATCATTATGGCTGAGGCCATAGGTGAGTAGCATTTGCTCCATCTTTCCTCTGAGTGTGGAGTTAAAGGCCTTGGCAAAGTTGACAAATTATATTGTTTCCTCTTGGTTTTTTGGACATACACATTCAAGAATTTGATGGATAGTCAAAATTTGTGACATCATGGATCTATTTCTCAGAAAGCCATTTTGGTTCTTCCTAAGTATGTTCTTGTAGTGGACCAGTAAAAGGTCCGGAAGAAAGGTATGAATTAGGGATTATGGGAAACAAGTATATTGAACAAAAGTATAAATACAGCATTGGTAAAAGAGTGTTGAATGTCAGTCTGATGGCCAAAGTGTTTGGCTGGAGTTAACTTAACACCAAGATGAATATTTTCCCAGTATTCATAGAAATAGGAAAACTTCATTATAGTCCATAAGGTACAGTGTATCACAAAAGTGAGTACACCCCTCACATTTCTGCAGATTTTTAAGTATATTTCTTCACGGGACAACACTGACAAAATGACACTTTGACACAATGAAAAGTAGTCTGTGTGCAGCTTATATAACAGAGTTAATTCATTTTCTCCTCAAAATAACTCAAAATATAGCCATTAAAAGCTAAACCCCTGTCAACAAAAGTGAGTACACCCCTAAGAAACTACACCCCTAAGAAACTACACCCCTAAATGTCCAAATTGAGTACTGCTTGTCATTTTCCCTCCAAAATGTCATGTGACTCATTAGTGTTAGTATGCCCATGTGTGCATAGGATGCAGGTGTATTCAAATTTGTAGTGCAGCTCTCACACTTTCTCATACTGGTCACTGAAAGTTCTAACATGGCAAAGAACTCTCTGAGGATCTTAAAAGATGTATTGTTGCATCCAAAGAAGCTGAGCACACTTGCTGAGTGTCACATCCAAATGCTTTCTCTGAAAGATAGGCGTAGGAGTGCTGTTAGCATTGCTGCAAAGATTGAAGAGGTAGGGGTCAGCCTGTTAGCGATCAGACCATACGCCGCACTCTACATCAAATGTGTGTGCATGGCTGTCACCCTAGGAGGAAGCCTCTTGTGAAGATGATACGCAAGAAAGCCAGCAAACAGTTTGGTGATGACATGTCAACAAAGCACATGGATTACTGGAACCATGTCCTATGGTCTGATGAGATGAAGATTAATTTGTTTGGTTCCAATGGCTTCAAGCATGTGTGGCGGCGACCAGGTGAGGAATACAAAGATAAGTGTGTCATGCCTACAGTCAAGCATGGTGGTGGGAATGTCGTGGTCTGGGGCTGCATGAGTGCTACAGGAGTTGGAGAGTTATATTTCATTGAGGGAAACATGAACTCCAATGGGTATTGTGAAATACTGCTGTAGAGCATGATCCCCTCCCTCCAGAAACTGGGTTGCAGGGCAGTGTTCCAGCATGACAATGACCCAAACACACCTCCAAGACGACCACTGCTTTACTGAAGAGGTGGAGGGTAAAGGTGATAGACTGGCTAAGCATGTCTCCAGACTTGAACCCAATAGAACATCTTTGGGGGATCCCCAAGTGGAAGGTGGAGGTGTGCAAAGTCTCAAATATCCGCTAGCTCCATGACATAGTCATGGAGGAATGGAAGAGCATTCCAGTGGCTACCTGTAAAGCTCTGGTAAACTCCATGCCTAGGAGAGTAAAGGCAGTTTTGGATAATGATGGTGACCACACAAAATATTGACAGTTGACATGGTGTATGTTAATATTGACAACTTTTCCTAAGGGATGTACTCACTTTTGTTGGCAGGGGTTTAGCTTTTAATGGCTACATTTTGAGTTATTTTGAGGGGAAAATAAATTAACTCTGTTATATAAGCTGCACACAGACTACTTTTCATTGTGTCAAAGTGTCATTTTGTCAGTGTTGTCTCATGAAGAGTTAAATATCTGCAGAAATGTGAGGGGTGTACTCACTTTTGTGATACACTGTATGTACCATAACAGTTCTCAATTTTGGGTTCTATGAAGTTGCGTAGTAGAGGATTGTATATCTTGGCCACTATGGATGTAAGGGTTATACCTTGGTAGTTTTTGGCTAATCCAAAGTCGCCCTTCTTAAGGTAGGGGTGGATGCATCCTTTTGTCCTTCTGTCATTGAGTTTTGATTATATATGGCATTACAGTGTCGGCAGGGTTAGTATGTCAAATTCCCTTGTCTTCCATACTTCTGAGGGTATTTCATCAATCCCTGTTGCTTTTCTATTTTTAATTTTTCCTAGTACTGAGTTGAGTTCTAGCATAAACTGTCCTAGTTTGATGTCTAAATGTTTACTAATAATTCTTGTGATTGGTTCATGTGTAACTTTTGGAGGGTTTCCGAGTAAATTCTTGAAATGTTGTTTCCTTAGTTCTTCTTCTTGGCTGGTAGCTTTCAGTTTAGCTTTCACAGTGCTCTTCCTTCTGTTCACTTTGTTTACTGTTTGCCATAGTCTATTTTCTACCGAGTCTTTAATCTTATTGATCTGATTTTGTATGTATTTTGTTTGTTCTTTTTGTGCCTTTTTAAGTTTCAGGGCATTGGTATTGGTTGGGTTTTACCTATTGCATTTGAAGGCAGTTTTCACATCTCCACATCTAATTTCTTGTATTAGGAGGATTTGTTAGCAGCTGTGATATCTCTGTTTACAGCTAAAATAAAACATTTTCTAAAGAGATACGCACATTAAAAATTCTATTTACCTCCAAAACCGAGACGACCACCACACATACATTATTATCATCATCATCATCATCATTATAATAATAATAACAACAACATTACCTGATGTGCACATGTATTCTTCATAGCTGTTTCATATTATTTGTTGTTTTAGATGATTTTGGTTATAGTAAAATATATTATTGTAGTTTTTTATCAAGTAAAGAATGATATATGCATACGTTGATTCAATAATAAACTTTAAATTTTACTCCCATTGATTATTGGTAAACCATAGTATGTGTAAGATTTTCAAGGCATCATCGGAATTTCTGTGATGGAAGGTTTTCTCATGAAAAATTGGCAATCACATAATTACCTGTTCCTAATGAAATGTAATTATCATGCTAAAGTTTATCTCATTTACAAGAAGAAAAATTAAAGACAATTTTCACATAAAGATTATATATGTACAATCTATAGAAGCAGAAATATTTGTGATAATGTTAGTACGAAAAGTGTATTAGTGTAAACAAACCAAATTTGTAATATTTTCTGGAAAAGATTTTAGGCAAAAAAGAATAGAAAACAATTTGATTTTAGAACTTAAAGAAATAAATTACTGGATTTAAGAAAATGTTTAATACTTATCATAAAACAAAATTTGTTTTAAAATGAGTTTATATTCCCAGTTTTTGAGATTTTTTTCATTTATAAACTTTGTCCTTAATTTGATTTGTTTTATTCATTCAACGTATTGAACATTAATTTTTCTACACATCTAAATCTCCATATCGCAACAAAATCTGTTTACTTTTTTAAAAAGTTAGATGGGTTCTTATAAATGTATTGTTTTAGACTTAAGAAAAAAACCAAAAAAAAACAAAAAAAACAACAGAAACCTGGAAAATAAAATATTTCTCTTCCAGCCTAAATGATTAACTTTTCGATCTGTGGTTTATAAAAATAAAACAAGATATTCATGTTACATTTTTTGTTGTTTAGAAATTTTTTTATTTAACTGAAAATTCCTGTTTTTATACTTGTTGCAGCAAAATGAGTTCTTGCTATTAAAAATCTAACAATGATGACTAAATAGATATAACTGATATGTTGAAAAATATTCATCATCATCATGTCGTGCCGCCAGCACGGATATCCTTGACCATCTCTCGCCACTTTTCCCTATCGTTCATCGCCTCCGGCAGGTCTTCTAGGTTACATCCTGTGTCCTCACATAGCTGCTGTATGTAAGTTCGGGCTGGTCGTCCTGCTTTTGCTTGGCCATATGTGGGGGTCCATAGTAGTACGTCACTTACGAGCTCGTCTTTGCTTCTCCAGCAGTGTCTGGCGTGTCTGGCTTGTCTGACCTGTATAGTTTTCGTGATGGGAGGCAGGTGGCCGTACAGTTGGCGTCTCGTGGGGTGTTGTCGCCAGGACTTGTTCAATATTGCTCTCAACATTCTTGTGTAGTTGCCGTCAAGTTTCTTCTCCAGCCGTTTGGTTAGCATCCATGTAGTGCATCCATATAGCAGTATCGATACAACCGTTGCCTGGAAGAAACTGCGCTTCATTTCATCGGTCAGGTCTGATTTCCATATTATTGAGAGCCTATCTATAGCCGTCCATGCTTTCGTCAGCCGTGTGTCGATGTCATTTTCTGTTGATGAGACGCTACTTCCTAGGTAGGTGAATTTGTCCCACTAGCCTCAGAGAGGCTCCGTCTAGAGTGGTAATGTTGCCCGTTTGGTTGTAACACATATATTCAGTTTTGTGCGCATTGACATGGAGGCCAATGCCTGCTGCAGCTCGTTCCAAACTATGCAGTAGTGTCTCTTCTTGATTAGGCGTACTCGCCAGTAACACTAAGTCATCAGCATAGTCGGCGTCTGTGATTGTTTTTGCGGGGTACCTTTTGCTTCTTTTCTTAGTCAGCTCGAAGCCATTTTCTCTGATTTTGTCGATCGAAGCTCTAAGCACGTAGTCTAGACAAATGATAAAGTGGTATGGGGCTAGCGTGTCTCCTTGTAGTACTCCTGCAACAATGTCGAAGTATTCCGTGTCTCCATCTGGTGAACGTACTTTCACTTTTCTGTTTTTGTAGAGGATCATTATTGCTGCTACGGTTTCTTTAGGTAGGCCGTATGCTAGTAGGATTAGTTCCATTTTCCCTCTGTGGATGGAATCGAAGGCCTTGGTAAAGTCGACAAATAGTAATGTCGCCTGAAGGTTTTTTGCCCGGACGCCTTCAAGGATTCTACGGATGGTCAATATTTGTGAGGTTGTGGATCTATTTCTCCGGAAGCCATTTTGGTTTTTCCTAAGGATGTTGTCTATTTTGGGTTCTATGCGGTTTCGTAGTAGGGCATTGTAGATTTTGGCTGCTATGGATGTAAGTGTTATCCCTCGGTAGTTCTTGGCTAATCCGAGGTCGCCTTTTTTAGGGAAAGGAAGGATGCATCCCTTCATCCATCTTTCTATCCTATTTTGACTATAGACAGCATTGCATTGCCGGAGCAGTATATCGTCGAATTGTCTAGTCTTCCACACTTCTGGGGGGGATCTCGTCTAGCCCTGCAGCTTTCCTATTTTTAATTTTTTTAAGAACCGAGTCGAGTTCTTCTTTGGTGAAAGGCCCTAGTTTAATGTCTAATTGCTTACTGATAATTCTGGTGATCGGTTCATCCGTTATTTTCGGTGGGCTTCCAAGTAGATTTTTGAAATGCTGTTCCCACAGTTTTATTCTTTCTTGTTGGCTTGCAACTTTCAATTTTGCTTTGGCTGTGCTCTTCCTTCTACTTACTTCGTTTATTGTTTGCCAGGCTATCCTGGATTGTCTATCTTCCACCGAGTCTCTAATCTTATCTATCTGATTTTGTATGTATTCTGCCTGTTCTTTTAGATATATTCCTGCAAATTGATATTGTGCCTTTTCTAGTTTTCGGGCATTTGTGTTTGTTGGGTTCTTCCGATAGCTTTTGGAGGCAGTTTTCACGAGTGCACGTTTTTCTCTAACCTCTGACGTTTCCCAAGGGGCTCTATATTTAGTTCTAGGTTTTGTTGGGATACACTTTGATGCCGCCTCTTGGTGTGCTTCAACAAAGTTTTCATATTCATCATTTGGGGTAACTTTTTCTGTCTTCTCTTGTAGTGTTTCGAATCTGTTTCTTAATTCTAATGCATATTTGTCTCTAATGTCTCTGTTGTTAAGTAGGGCCCAGTAATAGTGCCTAGTTGTCACTGTTCGTGTGGTGTTTTTTCGTAGGCTTAGACGTATTTTGGCCGTGACTATTCGATGATCGGATGACACACCCTCAAAAGAGGAGTATGCCTCGCAATTCATCGCACTATTTTTCCATTTTCTGTTTATAAAGAGGTAGTCTATCTGTGCTTTACTCTTGTTCGCGTATGTGTGGGTCCATAATTTTCCCTCCCTTTTTTTATAGTTTGTATTGAGGCATGTTAATCTATTTTCTATCATGAAATCAATTAGATGTTGTCCATTCCTGTTTGTTGTGTTGTGTAGGCTGTATTTGTTGTTTCTGTTTTACCCGATTTGTGCATTCATATCTCCGCCAATGACTAGCAGGTTGTGTTTCGGAATGCTACGTACGAGAGAGGATAGATCTTCGTAGAAGGTGACTAGTTCGGTTTCTTCACTAACATTGGTAGGGCTGTAGCAGGAGATGATCGTTGCTTTGGGGTTGCCATTAAACGTTGCGGCCATCATCCTAGGTTGTATTCTCTTAATGCTATTAAGTGTTTTTAGTGCTCTTGGTCCTATAAGCATTTCCACCCCTCCTACCGATGCATTGACAGAGTTTTGCCATGCCGATACAGTCACCAGCATCCATCCATTGCCAGTTTCGTGATATTTGATATCTTCGGTGTGAGTGTATCGTGTTCTTGTATACAGATTATGTCTATCTTATGTTCTATGGCTGATGCAGTTAGCTCTGTTAGTTGACCTATTCTATTTAGGGTTCTAATTTTTCATAATTGTATTTTAATTAGCTTTTCATTGAATATTATTTTTGTTTAGGAAGGAATGTAAGTATTATAATTATACCCCTTTGAAGATCATCATTTCCTTTAGTAGAAACCTTTCTAATAAGACAATCTTCCTCAGTGAGTAAGAATGAGAAAATCTTTGTTTTTGTACAATCGTTCAATTTTATATAATTTTTGAAAAGAAAGTTTATTTATTATCCTTTTGATATACATAAACCTGAAAGGAAGGTACAATAAAAGGATTAATTTTTATAAAAAGATGAATCCTTTCATGGAAAATAAAACAGCTCTAAAAAAAGAAAGGAAAAAATAAAAAGACAACGTGCCTCATGTATACAACTAAGAACTATTTAATACCAAATAAATAAGAATTAAAAAAGCAGTAACAAAGTTATGAAGAAAAACACTAGTTGCTAAAATAATTGATATTTTAGTGACCAGTCCAAAAAACTGAATCAAGTAACAATGATCAAATTGTTTTGAAAAAACACTGGTCACTCATAAATTACAAGGAACCGATATGTCTTCAACAAAAAAAAGTAGCTGGTACTTACAACTCAAAAAAAGGGGTGTTGTATGACTGAAAAAAAAGATTTGGAAGAGTCTCTAAGGTGAAAATTATCTCTTGGGAAAACCTATTCACTTTTCTGTCAAGAATACAGTGAATAATGCAGACACATGGGAGTTCATTCAGCAATTCTTTCAGCACTTGTATAGGACTACAAATTCAATTGATACAGGACAGCTCAAATTCTCAGATACTGGTAACAACATATTTTGCCAGGAAATTTTCAGCACAGCAGCAAAATTCTCAGAGGGATTTTCTCCCTATTCACTGTTTTCTCTTAACTGTAGGGAACAACAATGTTTAAAACCCAGCACATCCTGTGAAAATTCACAGGACTACCAAATTCCCGTCTTGACCGCCTTGTGGCTTCAGTTGAAAAAAAAAGGCTAGTACTGTCAGCAGTTGGTGTCAGTTCCAAAAAATTCTGTCACTACCTTTTGGCAGTGACAACCATAAAAGTGCTGTAGAGAAGAGAAAAATCTCGTATTTTGGTTTGGCGCTCAATTTATTTCAACACTTAATTTCACCCAATCAGGATGACTTATCCTATTCAGCCCGGACCTTCTGGCTAGCAAAATGGGTGAGCGGCCAAACCTACTCTCTTTGGCTTGAGATGGCGACCAGAACAGACGTTCCTCTGGCCGTCCCTACATAGCGATGCTTTTTAGTTAGACAAGCCGCCCAGTGTAGATATCTCACTGTGGCTCTAACACCAGCAGCAGCAACATGGACACTCATGAGGGAACCATCTAATTTATGGATTTAGTACAAGGAATCCCAGTTGAATATGAATTGGATGCATTCACCATGCTTTCCACAGGCACCACTTCATGTAACCCAAAAAATTGGCTATGTCGATCTGAGCGTAACTCCGCTCTCAACACTAGTTCCCTTTTCACCTCTGGTCCACACATAGAGACAACGCAGACTCTCCCCCAAATACCAGATACAAAACTACATGGTGACTCTAAACACAATCCCTCATACGTCCCGCAACACACGCTGCCATATCAACATCCCGCTACGCCATTTTGTCTCCAACACTAACAAGCCTAAGCTCCATAAGTTTTGCAGCACCAAAAGCAAACTATATTCAATGCTGCAAATAAAAAACTTTCTTTGTTGTGTTGTTAAAGAAAAGTTTATTATAGTAGCAGGTGTGAAGTAGTGAGAGTGAGAAAGTGTCTCTTTTGCGTCGCTGGTCTGTATGTTGGTCCTTGGTTCGTAGGAAGCGTATTTAAAGCTAGCAGTGAGCGAAGGGTTCCAAGTGGAATCAGTGGCAGTCATGTGAGAGAGATGTGTTTCTTCTGCTAGCTCCGGGCTCTCTGACCTTGTCCGTTCTACAAAAAGGGACCAGAAAAAATAGTTCCTGAGAGGGAGAAGGAATTAATGCGCTCTGCCAGTTGATTGGCCAGTGAGTGACCGACTCTCTTAACAGGGGCATTGATTCGCGAAAGGAAATAGATCTGTGGCTACTACAGTGCCTTCAACGAAGATGTTTCCATTACAATAAAATAATTCCAACAACAAGTTTCCTTATGGACCACTAAATGCACAGCAAGCTGAAAATATACAGAAGGATGAAAAGAAAGACAGAGACAGGCAGTTGTAAACTGTATGAGATAAGCCGGTATATTCAGGCATGTGTTGTGTTCATGTCATATAATGTACAATTTTGCAATACATTATGGGACACCTTTTTGCATAGACACATGAAAAAAGTATTGTAATTATCTAATATTTCAGTGCATTAATTTATATTGTAGCAGAAAGAACTTCATATGTTTGGCGTGTAATTTATTTTGACCATTCGTCTCATCATATATTTTCACCAATGGGGATGATGAATCCCATTCGGCCCGGATGACTTTTCCAGGAATATCGAATTCGGAGAAAGCCCACCAAACTATCTCTTCCTCAGCAATCTTCAAACAAGACAGACGTATTTCTGTCCACTCCTTTATCAGCAGTAACTCACTACCATGAGGATAGAGCCATCTGGTTCATGGACCCTTTGGGTCTACCCTTTTAGACCTAGGGGTTCCCAGTTGCAAATGAACTAGATGTATTAATTCTGCCCCTGACAATTCAGCTACTTCATTCCTGGACAACCTTTTCTGGAGACCTTCATACTTCTCTCCTACAGCAAACATTCCTGATCTACCATCTAATTCATGGACCTTTGGGTCTACACTTCTAGACCCAAGCTTCCACCGTTGAATACGAATTAGACGAATTAATTTCGCCTCTGACAATTCAGCTACTTCATTACTGGACAACATTAAGGAAACAGCGATTACTTCTCCCCCACAGCAACCAGGACTACACATCTATGGCTGAACATTCACTCCTGTTCTAAAATCTGCAATTCAATACTTGTTATATCTACAGTGACGAACATATTCCGGTCCGACATTTAGCTGCTGGGATTCTTTCTCAACTCGATAACTATTTATTCCTTCCTACAAGACTTGCAGCATAAAGGTACCCTTTATTCTGGCTGCCATTAAACCTTCTTGAAAACCTTTCTATATCTCGTTCTGATTCATTTATTTTCCTTTAAATATAATGGGAAAGAAACCCTTAGTACCTTTCTGTTATAATATATTTAAAAAATATCAATTCAAAATTAATCTTATAGAAAAGCCATTATAGCTGAAAGGCTACAGAATTTGTTAGGGTTTTATGGTGTATCAACCTTTGTAGGTTATTTAACACCAAATTCTGTCTATATGTATATACGTTCAGAGATTTCTGAATGAATACTTTATAGGTAAAATTTTCTATGAGCAGGATTTCATTTGTTTGTGTATGATTAATCAGTTTTAGTTCTCATATTTTTTCGTACAACTCTGTCACTTGCAAGAAGGACAGAACTTCATCTATTTTGATGTTTTCGAACAATTCGGTTAAACTCGTCACTTTGAAAAATCGCTTTCTGAATTCTACAGAATTGAAAAACTTTGTGATTTTCAGAAGAACTCATGAGTATATATTTTCTGTTATATGTATTTGTTATTTAGAGATCTTAGTTCTCTGCCATGCTATATATATATTTTTAAAGAATGTAGTCAGTATCAGACTCATCATTTCACAGAAAATAAAAATCTGCAGTGAAGTTGGGAGACTTTCTATACGCTTCAGCATTGTTGAAATCACTTTGATTTTTTAATCTATGCTAATGTTTTTTTTACATCAGTTGTCACATCACTCATCTCACTATTCTGCCATATTAGATTGGTTGATGTGTATGTTTGGAAGATTGGCATATAAACATTTCCATTGGTTGTTCATTTAGGACTTTCATCCTATCCCCACTCTCTAAAAACTTAGTACATAGTTGAAGTTTTCTTAGATAATTGATGCCACAGGAAAGTGTTAATCAGTGTAAATGAAATATTGTGGTAAACAAAGAGGGTTATTTGTTTCAGTAAATATTGCTTGGTATCTGAGTACATTAGTGATGGCCAGAATCTTATCCCCCACTCACAAATTATTTAGCCTTGGTCTACATTTTTTCTTTTAAACCTTGTATAAAATATTGATTAATTTATTGAAAAGAAAAATCTGAAACACAAACATTTCACATTATTTAGAAAAACTAAAACTTAATTGAAGTAAGCCATGAGTTTTTATTAACTTTTATTGCAAATTCTGTGTACATAAATTTAAACATTACAATTGAAATTTGATTTGTAAATGCTGACCAAAAAAGTAATATGCCTTAATGTCAGCTAGATTTTCCCTTATTTTTAACTTCCTATAATAAAACTTGAAACACTTATAGGTTGCATTTTTTAGGTTTAAAATGAGTCTTTAAGTCATCAGCTAAATCTTTACAGTTACATTTAATTAATATTTTAGGTAAAACAAGGTTTTGTACCAAAGAAGATCAATGATGAAAAGATAAACTTGGAAGTTTTCCATCATCTTGAATTAGCCAAAAGAAACAAGTAAAAAACAAGTCTTCCCAAGCATAATAATATTCAAAGTCTTTTTCCAACTCATTATAAGTGTGAAGACATTTATTGAAAGCACTAACCTTTATATAATTAATTTTGTGTGAAAATCATAATTAAAAAGTGAAAAATAAAAAAATAAAGTTTATATGAAATGAACTGTGTAATCACAAAACAAATTAGTTCTATAGAAAAAAGAACCAAAAAATTCTTTTGAAATTTGTTTGTGATATTAGTTTTTTCACATTTTTAAGGAAAAAAATCTAAAACAAGTATAAATATCATTCAACACAAAATTTAAAGAAATGTTACTTGGGCTGTGAAGTACCAGAATAATGTTCTATCTCATCCCTATAGCCAATATATAATGTTGTGATACTTCGATTATAGATAGCCCAAGTTATAAGTGTAAACCCACCTAACCTTATTTGATCTTGTAGAAATGGAACTGGGATAAACTGAATCCATCCAGTTTATATTGATGAATCCTGGGTTAATTACAGATTCAAATCTCTGAAAGCAAGGAAAAGTAAAAAGTAAAACCATTTCTATTTGAACTATGGCACCTTGTAATAGTTTTCATTTTTGATCATAATGTTATCTATTCATTCTCCATCCTGATGACAAATGTGTCCAGAGAGACATTCATAACAAAATATTACAATGCAATGAGCATGTAAGCAGCAGCATACCTGAGAGTGAGAAGAGTGGTATATAGTAGCATTGGTATACTTTTTTGTTAAGATTATTCATATATTGTTATTCATGAAAACCTACAAGATAAAAGCAAAGAAAAAATTCATTGTTGCATGGACCAAAGGAAAATACAATAAATGCTGTTCAAAGGATAACCAAAACAACATAGACTCATGGGAACCCAATTATTTATATATTTATGATCTAATGAAGGATTGGTTTGTGATAAGCAACATCATCATCTTCATCATCATTCATCGAACATCGAATATTATCTTCTGATAGCAATATGATAAAGTGTGTAATTGTCACGTTTGATTATTGTTATAATAGTATGTAGCAAAAAATCATAATTCAAAAATATTTAGTCATTGGTTGTTGAGTTGTATCTATAATTTTGGTTTTATAGAGAATGAGTGATTGAATGATGGATGAGATTTCAAAGAGAAATTTGAAATTAAACTAGAAATAACTTTGCAAAACTTCTCTCATTGATTAAAAAACATAAAAATGGAGCAAAAGGCGAAATGAATGACTTTGTGATCCTAAGTGATCCCGTATTTGTCTTGCCTACAGATGTCTAATAAAGAAAAATCTGCCCGCTTTTGAGACCTGAATTTATGTGAAAGCATGTCTCATGTCGGCAAGAGTTGAATCACGTTTGTAGTAATTTAAGAAGTAATTTAAGAAGCTCTTTGCTTCAATGTGGCACAAGGCCAAATGAATGGGATACCTAATGAGACTCATAATCACTTGTGTAGGTTAGCTAGTCTAGCTTGCTGAGCATTACATCACCAGAGGTGCCCATTGAATCATGTAAATTTTGACTCCCCTTGACACGTGCATACATAGCAGGTTTATGAGAGAGAAAGGATGATTTTTTCTCTGTTGGTTTGAGGCTTTAGAGGCAAATGGACAGAATGGGGGAGGACTAGGCAAGATAGAGAGGAAGAGGAGAAGGGGAAAAGGAGGAGAGGAAAAAGATGAAGAAGAGGAGGAGAAGCAGCAGAAGAAAAGATGGATTAATCAGCAAGCAAGTTTTGGACTTTATTGTTGACCCACCTGAACAGAGGATTTGACATTCTGCTAATCCCTGAAATTAGTGGTGCTATGACTGATCTACCAATTGTGGAGTGGATTGAAAATGTGGAGTTGGTATGTGAACTACGTGAGATAAAAAGAGTTGAAAGAGTACGATTACTGCGATTACGAGCTGGGGCTCTCACTGTGTACCGGCAACTGATGAAAGAACAGAGGTCTGATGCAGAGCAGATCAAAGAGGCCCTTATGACTGCATACACAATGGATCCATTCAACACTTTTGAGCAATTTACAATGCAACAACTTCACCCAGGCGAAACATCAGATGAGTTTTTTGCGGAACTAAAATGTTTGGTTCTGCTGGTTGGAGGGCAGCTGGCTGAGTGGTGGATGGCATGGGCATTTGTTTCAGGACTGCCACAAGTCAGATAGCTATTCTGGGCATTGACCAGAATGGACCCAATGATCTTGGATCAGATTCTGATTTGAGTTCAGGCTGTTATGATTGATGAAAAGGAACCTGAGGGGTTGATCGCTGCATCCGCTCAACAAACTCATGATGATACTGATGCACCCAATGAAAGAATCATTTGCCTTAAGTGCTCTGGCCCCAACCACCTGACCAAAGATTGCAGGCAGGGTCACTTGAACTGAACATGGAGGTTCCACCCCGAAATCCGGTGTTTTCGGTGTAACAGTATTGGGCACATCTTATCAAAGTACCAGGGAAATGACTCAGGGGAGTGAATGTCAGCACCAGCCTCCTTCCCAAGCAAATAAAAGACACGGTACTGCCTGCTATGAAGGTGTCTTTAAATGGATATGAATGCACTGCCTTAGTAGACTCCAGCTGCTCATAGACAAAAGTGATCAAACATGTATGCGACTTTTGTGACGGAGGAAAGTGAACGTGTTAACGGCTGATGGAAGGACCCTGAATTGTCGCTGATATATCAGAATTAAGCTGGAAATTTGTATTGCTGAACCTATGCATGTTGATGCCTCGATTGTATAAGGAAAACTACTTGGATTTGACCTTCTACTTGGGATTGATGCCATCAAAAAGCTTGGTGGGGTGCACATAAATCGGTTAGGAGAAGTATGCTTTCTTATGGAAGATGTGCCCCAATGTGCTGCCATTTCCATTGACGAGCCTGATTTTAACACAAAATTTGATCCTCATAAGAGGGTGTAGACTGCCTCCTAGAAATGATCAAACGGACAAACCCCTGCGGAGCTAAAAAATAGAGTGCCAGAATACACAGTGTCTGATTACACTTGTAATGAATATGAGAGGGAACTCCAGTTATGGTTGGATAATGGATTGCTGCTGCAATATCCCACTTTAGTGTTTGATTCCATTAAAGGTGGTCATACAAAAGAACCATCAGAAAGTCTATCCAGTGCTTGATTTCAGTGTTAAATTGTTTTGAGGACATGTATACTGCTAAGTTGGAGGTGTGTGCACAAAAGTTGTGAGAATGGCGACAACACGGAACCAATATGTCTCTGCTGGATTTAAGAAAAGCGTATCTGCAGATACATTTTGATAAGGCGCTGTGGCCTTATCAAACTGTAATGCTTAAGGGTCGGAGGTACTGTCTCACATGGCTGGGTTTCAGTTTGAATGTAGCACCTCTTGTCATGCAAGTTATAATTGACTCAGTGATGTCTCATGACAGAGTAATTAAAGATGCCATGTCAGCATACATTGACAACATTTACATCAATAAAAGCTTGATTCCTGTTGCACATGTGAGATAGCACATACGAGACAATGGACTTACTTTCAAAGATCCAGAGAAACTGGAAGATGGAATTAAGGTGTTAGGCTTGTATGTCTGGGGGGAGAATGGTACTCTCCGATGGAGGTGGAACGAGGAAGTCACAAATATTCCTTAAAAGATTACTTGCTGAAGTATGTTCTCTCTATGTGGAAGATTGCCCAGTCAGCTGGGGCTGTAGAATACACTAACTGCACCTCTGCTGAGGGTAAGAACCCCCCACTGAGTGTCTTTGATATGGCACTAAATAATCTGATGATGAAGTTTCAGTGATGCTGGAGCTTTGAGGAATGCAGAGCACTCCTTCATTGCCATCACACCCAGGTTTTTTTGGTATAACCCTATCTCTCACAAGAAGGACAGAATGTCATCTATTTTGATGTTCTTGAACAGAACTATTGAACTTTTCACTTTGAAAACACGCTTTCTGATGTGAGGGATAGCTCGACATTCTATGAGAATGTGTTTAATAGTGCAAGGCAACTGACAGGTCAAACACTGTGGTTGTTGTTCCTTTTTCAGTATGAAAGAGTGAGTAAACCTTGTATGACCAATGCGCAATCAGGAAATAATGACTTGTTCTCTTCTTGATTTTCTGAAAGCTGGTCTCCATTCTTCCAAAGTGGGCTGGATTTGGAAGAGTTTATTATGGATGTTATTTTTCCATCATTGTTGCTATTTTGTGTGAAGGAATTTATTGATTGTGGGTTTCAGGTCAGTATATGGAATCCTGAATTTATTGGAGGTCAGATCTAAAGCTGATTTGGCTGCTGAGTCTGTGCTTTCATTTCCTCTCACTCCAATGTGGCTTGGGATTCAGCATATGATTATTTCTTTACTATTTGATATTGAGTCTGATCTACTCAATTAATGATAAAAGGGTTCTCAAATTGTTTATTTCTTAATGATAGTAAGACAGAGAGTGAGTCTGAAAATATGATAAATTTCTTATGTTTACTTTTTGAGATGATGTTGAGAGCTAGGTCTATTGCACAGTTTTCTGCTATCATCATCATCATCATATCGCGCTGGTAGCACGGATATCCCTGACCCTCTCTCGCTACTCCTCCCTATCGTTCATCGCCCTAGGTAGGTCTTCAGGACAACATCCTGTATCCTCACATAGCTGCTGAATGTACGTTCGAGCTGGTTGTCCTGCTTTTGCGCTGCCATGTGTGGGGATCCATAAGAGTACATCTCTTATGAGTTCATCTCTGCTTCTCCAGCAGTGTCCTGCATGTCTGGTTCGTCTAACTTGGATAGTTTTCGTGATAGGGGGTAGGTGGCCGTACAGTTGGTATCTTGTGGGGTGTTGCTGCCAGGACTTGTTCAGGATTGCACGCAGCATTCTTGTGTAATTGCCATCTAACTTCTTCTCCAGTCGTTTTGTTAGCGTCCATGTAGTGCATCCATATAGCAGTATCGATGTGACCACTGCCTGGAAGAAACTGTGTTTCATTTTATCGGTTAGGTCTGATTTCCATATAATCGATAGCCTATTGATAGCTGTCCATGCTTTCGTTAACCTCGTTTCGATGTCCTTTTCGGTTGATTCGACGCTGCTTCCTAGGTACGTGAATTTGTCTACTAGTTTAAGTGGGGTTCCTTCTAGATTGGAGATGTCCCCCGTTTGGTTATAGCACATATATTCTGTTTTGTGTGCATTAACATAGAGGCCTATGCTTGCTGCTGCTCGTTCCAAACTATGCAGAAGTGTTTCGGCTTGGTCAGGTGTATTTGCCAGTATCACTATGTCATCGGCGTAGTCGGCATCGGTAATTGTTGTTGCAGGGTATCTTCTGCTTCTTTTCTTCGTCAGTTCAAAGCCATTCTCTTTGATTTTGTCAATCGATGTTCTAAGTACGTAGTCTAGACAAATGATAAAGAGGTATGGGGCCAGCATGTCCCCTTGTAGTACTCCTGCTACAATGTCAAAGTATTCTGTGTCTCCATCCGGTGATCGTACTTTTACTTTAGTGTTTATATAGAGAATCGTTATTGCCGCTACGGTTTCTTTAGGTATGCCGTACGCTTGTAGGATTTGTTCCATCTTTCCTCTGTGAATGGAGTCGAAAGCCTTGGTAAAGTCGACAAATATTAATGTCGCTTGTAGGTTCTTTGCCCGTACACCTTCGAGGATTCTGCGGATGGTTAATATTTGTGAGGTCGTGGATCTATTTCTTCGGAAGCCATTTTGGTTTCTTCTAAGTATGTTGTCGATTTTGGGTTCTATTCGGTTTCATAGTAGGGCATTGTAGATTTTGGCAGCTATAGATGTAAGTGTTATACCTTGGTAGTTTTTGGCTAATCCGAGGTCCCCCTTTTTAGGGAAGGGGAGTATGCATCCCTTCATCCATCTATCTATCGGATTTTGATTGTATACTGCGTTGCAGTGTCGGAGCAGTATGTCGTCGAATTGTCTGGTCTTCCATACTTCCGGGGGAATTTCGTCCAGCCCTGCAGCTTTCCTATTTTTAATTTTTCTGAGAACCGAGTCGAGTTCTTCTTGTGTGAACGGTCCTAGTTTAATGTCTAATTGTTTGCTAATTATTCTGGTGATTGGTTCATGCGTTATTTTTGGTGGGTTTCCAAGTAAGTTTTCGAAGTGCTGTTTCCACAGTTTTATTCTTTCTTGTTGGTTTGCTGCTTTAAGTTTTGCTTTGGCTGTGTTCTTTCTTCTGCTCACTTCGTTTATTGTTTGCCAGGCTATTCTAGATTGTCTATCTTCCACCGAGTCTCTAATCTTATCTATCTGATTTTGAATGTATTCTGTCTGTTCCTTTATATATATGCCTGCTAATTGATATTGTGCCGTTTTTAGTTTTAAGGCATTTGTGTTTGTTGGGTTTTTTCGATAGTTTTTGGAGGCTGTTTTCACTAGTGCACGTTTTTCTCTCACTGCTAAAGTTTCCCATGGGACTCTATATTTAGTTTTAATTTTTGTTGGAATGTATTTTGCTGCTGCCTCGAGGTGTGCATTGACGAAATTTTCGTATTCGTCGTTTGGTGTACTTTTTTCCGTCTTTTCTTGTAGTGTTTCGAATCTGTTTCTTAATTCTAATACGTATTTATCTCATATCTTTGTTGTTTAATAGGGCCCAGTCATAGTGTTTGGTGGTCGCTGTTCGTTTGGCGTTTTTTCGTAGGCTTAACCGTATTTTTTCCGTGACTATTCGGTGATCAGTGGACACACCCTCAAAAGAGGAGTATGCCTCGCAATTCAGTGCACTATTTTTCCATTTCTTGTTTATAAGGACGTAGTCTATCTGAGCTTTAGTATTGTTTGCGTACGTGTATGTCCATAGTTTGCCCTCTCTTTTTTGGTAGTTTGTATTGAGGCATGCTAATCTATTTTAGATTAGATCTTCTGCTATAAAGATGGAGTTTTTCCTTGGAAGAGCATTTTTGATAATTCTTTTATGTAAAACAGATGTGCAAGCCATTTTGTCATTGTCCTTAGAGCCATTAGTAAAGATATATAGTTGGTTGGCGGGTTTTGGAGGATGTTGTGAAATTTCTCCTGATAAGTAAGGGGATGGGTTTTTGTTTTAAGGAGTTCATTCAGTTCAAAGATCACTTCAGGTTTTTTAATGATACGAGGTGGTAGTTAAGGCAGGATGCTTTCATGTATATCATTTAGAGAGATATTGGATTTTTTGAGAGTAGACTTCATCTGAAGGCCAAAAGGTTTTATGGATTTTTCCTTTTTTTCAAAGTGTTGCTTGTATTTGGAGTTGAAGATGCTGTCATTAGTTGGGTTGGATGGGCAAGATTTTAGTTTTGTATAGTATTGCAGGGTCAGTTTTCCCATCTGAGTTGTAGTAGTTCTTCAGGGGCCTCAGCGTATAGGCTTTCAACTGAAGAAGTTCTAAAAGACCTGTCATAGGCCTTCATGGTGCATCGGGTTGAGTTGTTTGAGGTAGGACCTCCTGGCTGATCTGTAGATAAAAATAGCATAGTCTAGCTTTGAGTGGATCAGGAATCTATATTTTAATAGTGTTTGATGGTCAGCTTCCCATTCTGTGTGGGCAACCACTTGCAGAAGTTGTTGGGCTCCGGTGGACTTGTTTTTTAAATATTTTATGTGGGGGATGAATGTTAATTTCTTGTTGAATATAATGTCAACGAATTTATATTTGTCAACGACAGGAATTTCTGTATCTTCAAGTTTGAAGAGTGGGTCAAGGGGTATTTTCCTTAGTTGACAGAAATGTATGCATGTTTTGCTTTTGGAGATTCTGAAACTGGTTATATTAGCCCAATGAGTAATTTTCTGGATGCATTGTTGCAGTTGATGCTTAGCAGTTTGCATATATTTGGATCTGGAAGTGATGCAGAAGTTGTCAACATAGAGGTAATCCTCAATTCCAGGAGTGAGCTACATTGTGATGTTGTTTATTTTTATATTGAACAGTGTCACTGACAAAATACTCCCTTGGGAGACTCCTTCTTCATGCTTGTGGAGATTAGAAAAGGTTGATCTGACTTGGACTTCGAATTTCCTGTCCGAGGGGTAACTCTTTATGAAGTTGGGTAATGTACCTCACAGCCCCATGCTATGCAGGTCTTTCATTATTCCAAACCTTCAGGTGGTGTTGTAAGTCTTCTCCGGATCAAAAAAGACTGCTGTAAGGTGTTGTTTTTGGATGTTGGCTTCTTTTATGGAGGTTTCCAATCTAATCACATGTTCGATTGTTGATCTTCGCTCTCTGTATCCACATTGAAAATTGGTGATAAGTTTGTTGGACTCAAGAAACCAGACCAATTTTTTGTAGGCCATACACTTCATTGTTTTGCAGATTCAGCTTGTCAGTGCTATCGGGCAGTAGTTAACTTGATTTGAGCTATCTCTCCCTGGATTTGGTATAGATGTGATTGTCGATATTTTCCATGATTCTGGGAATTTACTGTTTATCCAGATATCATTAAATATTGTCAGAAGGTAGTAGAGTGAATTTTGTGGTAGATTTTTTAGAAAATCATAATAGATTTCATCTGGGCCAACTGCTGTGTTGTGTGATATTTTGATATCTTCTTGTAGTTCTGCTGGTGTAAAGGGTTGGTTGTATTTTTCAGAATTATTGGACTTGAAGTTGAGTTTTTGTTTCTCTGCGTTGTTTTTCAAAGCAATGAAATGGAGTTGTTGATGGAACAATTTGCTGAAAATGTCAGAGCATATGTGTTTGCTATGTCTTTCTTGCTCGTTACTTTTGTTTTGTTTTTTGTGAGGTGTTTGAGAGCAGTTGGTTAGCTTTTTCCGGATATTTTCCTCCCCATCCTCCAGACAGTGTTTGTTCTGGTAGAGGAAGCAAGTTGGTTGACATTTTGCCAACTTTTCTTCTTGGCTTCCTTTATTGGTTTTCTTGTTTTTGCCCTAAGAAGTTTGAAAGCATTGAGATTATTTGTAGTTGGTTCTTTATTAAATTTTCGTAAGGCAGCCTTACGTAGGCAGATAACTATTCTGCAGTCATCGTTAAACCAAGGAGTTCTGTGTTTGTTTGAGTTTGATGTTTCTGCTATTGTTTCATTTGCTATTGAGATGAAGGTTTCAGTGAAGTGTTTTGTGTGGTCTATGATGTTTGGGTCTTTTAATAGTTTCTGTTTACATGTGGTTTCAAAGACTTGCCAGTTTACTTTGTTTATTTTCCAGTGAGGGAGTCTATCTTCATGGAGAGGTTGTAAACTTTCAAGTATTATAGGGAAGTGATCACTTCTACAGAAATTGTTATGGATTTTCCACCCATTGTCCATATAGCTTACAGGATCGCATAAGCTTAGATCAATGGCTGAGTAGGAGCCGGTAAATGGGTTGAGGTAAGTATTGGATTTGTTATTTAGGATACAGAGGTTATTAGTACTGATGACTTTTTGAAGATTTTTGCCTTTTTTGTAGTTTTTTTTAATATTCCCATACAGTGTTGTGGCTGTTTAGGTCACCCAGTAATGTGGGGCTTAGGTATTTGTTCTATTAGTTTGGTGTCACTTATGGGGTCATGTGGTAGAATGTAGATGTCACAGATGTTTATTGACTTATGTAGGGCTGCCTTGATAGTGATTGCTTGAAGTTCAGTGTCTATGTGGATTTGGTGTTGAGGTATGTCATTCTTAACCAGGATCGAGACATCTGCGGAAGCTCTGTTTCTGTCTTTCTTAAAATGATTATACCATGTGTAGTTTTTGAATTTGATTGTATTCAATTCTTTCAGGAATGTTTCTTGGAGGCAAACTAATTTAGAGCTGTCGCTGGTCAAAAAGTGTTGGAGTTCTTCATAATTGGTCTGGATTCCTCTGCAGTTCCTCCATATGAGGTTTGAGGTGTGTGTTTTTTTTTATTCATTGGAGTTTATTATAGTGGACTGGGGTTATTTTTTTTTTTGTTTCAGGTAATATTTGCCTCTTCTGTTTCCATTCTTTCTAGAAGGTTAAATACGTTTTTGGTCTCTGCAGTTTGATTTGGGAGGGTCAACACTTTCAGTCATTCCTGTCCATTTCATGATGGGACATGATCCATTTTAGGTTGTGGGGAGCATTCACATTTGTCTCAATTCAGATCTAGGTTTGGGTTATCTATGAAGGTGGGCAGATTGGCGATCTATGAGAATTAAGTTTAGTCGGTGATTTTCTTTTTTTGGGAGTAGTTTGTGATTGAGCAGTAAGGTTTCTTTGTTATTTGGTGATTTTACTTTGATTGTTTCACTGGCTTTTTCTTTATTTGCACTGGCTGGTCTTGGTTGGGTTTGAAGTTCAACCGAGTGCAGGTTCTTCAGTTGTTCCTGGAATCTCGGCCAATTATTCGGTTTTACCTGGATCATTTTTTCCATGAGAGCTCTATATTTGTTATCTTCATTGATTGTATCCACTTTCTGTGCAACAGAAGTGTAGCTGTTTTTGCCCATTCATATACCTACTATTCCTTGCTTCCAGGAAAGACACATTCCTCTTGTGTTTCACCTCAAATATCTCTTTTTCTATTTTGTAGGCTTCAGAAGATCTTGTGTAAGCTGGGTGATTTTGTTGGCAGTTCACATCTCATTTCCTTTAAGCAATCTTCCTCCATATGGTCAGGGTCCTTTTCACCACATTTGGCACATGTGCATCATCCTCCACATGCTTCTCTGTGGTGTCCATACTTTTGGCATTTGAAGCACCTCTGTGGAGCTGGGACATACTGTTCCACCATCTCTACACAATAGCCTATCTTCACCTCCTTGGGAATGTGGGGTTGGTTGAATGTCATGATGTAGGTATTGGTTTCTATCTTTTCTTCTCTTTTTCTAATAAAGATTCTTTTTATGTTTGTGACCCCCTGTTTTTTCAGGGCTGATGACATCCACTCTTCTGTTGCCAATGCCAACTCCCTACCGCTGATAACTCCCTTGGAAATGTTGAGTTTCTCATGTGGATAGGCTTTGCTCTTGGTTGTATGGAAGGTTTTCATTTTTAATATACTTTCTACCTGCCTCTGGCTCCTCACCTTGACAAGCAAGTTTCTGTTTTGGATTTTCTTCACATTTTTCTATAAGGAAAGGCGAGAATTTGGCTCGGCAGACCTCCTCCAAAGATTCAATGACAATGAATCTGTGGAAATCTGCTGCCTCACCCTCCGAATCTTATTCTGACATGTTTTGTTTGGTTTTGTATAAGAAGACGCCATAGTTGGTGTATATTTTTTGTTGGCCCTGTGCTCTGCCACCCACCATGGAGTCCAACTTGTGTTGGGAATGAACCAAGGGGGAAACCCATTTACTTTGGGTGAGACGGGGATACAAGACCAGTATACTCGAGCTGAGAGCAGGTTTTCGAGCTATTACTAATTTCAGGTTCTCAGCACTAGTCAAATTCCTATCCTCTCAACGTAATTGACCCTCAGCCACCACCTTCTAACAACTAAAAGATAAGGGTTGGGAACTTGCTGCAAGTGCAGATTTTAAAGTATGGTTGGGATGAAACATATAGCAGCTGGGGCTTGATATGACCTGCTGGTTGATCGGATTGGGCCTATCCAACCGACCATTGTTGCAAGTAAGAGCCAAAGTGATGTGTTGCAAGCCATTGACCAATCTGTCAACAGATCAATGACTGCTCACTTACCAGGATCCTGTCCTAGTGCCTTACAGGTCGCCACCTACGGCCAACAGGTGGCTCCATTGGGGCAGGGTCTTAACCCTCTGCAGAGGTGCAGTCAGCGTATTCTACAGCCTCAGTTGACAGGGTGAGACATTTAACTGTGTGTGGACAAAAACTATACTTATACTAAAATGAATTGTTTAAATTAGAACTGTTTGACTAAACTGAATAGCTTGAAATAGAAATGTTTTTGACAATTAAGCTGTCTACTTACATTTAAACTGCGTACTTATGGTAAACTGAATTGTTTGAAATGAAACTGTTTTTGTATGTTAAACTGAATTATTTGAAATGGAACTGTTTTTAGCATTGAAACTATATTTATGCTAAACCGAATTGTTCAAAATAGAACTGTTTAGACATTTAACTGTGTCTAAACAAAATCTATACTTATACTAAAC
This sequence comes from Sepioteuthis lessoniana, assembly GCA_963585895.1. Lineage (NCBI taxonomy): Eukaryota > Metazoa > Mollusca > Cephalopoda > Myopsida > Loliginidae > Sepioteuthis > Sepioteuthis lessoniana. Next base: position 77,991,672 of record OY757937.1, read on the forward strand.
TGAATTTTTTGACTTAGAACTGTTTGACTAAACTGAATTGCTTGAAATAGAAGTGTTTTTGACAATCACCTGAACTGCTTGAAATAGAACTATCTTCCGGTTTGTGGGTGACTGAGAGTGGCAACAGCATTTGTTAAACGACAAGCAAGCGCATTAACCACAGAATGGAATGACAAAGTTGAGGATGCTTCCCTCAATTGTATGATAGCAGAGACAGTGGCCAGAGTATGTGAAGTAGGTACTGTGTGAGAAAACAAGTGTGTAGATGGCCATGAGTTTAAGGTATAGGTAGATGCGAGTTTTGTGGCCAGAAGGTGAATGGAAACGTCATTGATTATACTTCTTGGCTGCGTCCAACAGGAAATACCAAACACATCAATTTGGCTGAGGTTGACGCGACGATCAAGTATGTGAACTTGACTCTCCAATTGCGGGCGTCATGAATACATATCGTCACAGATTCTGCATGTGTTCACCACTGGATTTCAGACACTCTAACTGGCAAGGCACATAAACACAAAGGTATCTGCTGAAATGTTTGTGAGGTGATGACTGGAAACACTTCAGGAGCTGGGAGATGAATATAGATTGACGATGGATGTGACACTGGTCAAGTCCAATCTGAATTGAGCAGACTGCCTTACCAGAGTACCACAGAGATGGTTCAAACTGCACAGAGAAGAAACTTGCAGTTGGTGTGCGCTACTATGGATACCAAGTTGGGCCCAAGTCAAATTGCTGATATCCACAGATAAACTGGGCATTTAGACATAAAAAGAACTCTGTATTTTGTCAGATCAGTGGACCCTTCAGCATCGATAGATGTCGTAATGTCAGTTGTTATGGAATGTGAGGAATCCCAATCCCTTGAACCAGCACCAATGTATTGTCTGAAAGAAAAACTGCAGTGAGAAAAAAACTGGAGCAGGCTAGCAATGGACATTACCCACTACGGCAGTATACATTTTCTAACTCTTATCGATTGTGGTCACTCCTGGTTTGTGTTATGCCAACCACTGTGTCGACAAGATCCTGCCAGTTTGGTTTGCCAGTTGGAGCCAATTTTTTATGAGCAAGGTCCACCAATCAAATTATGGACTGACAATGATACGGCTTTCAACTATAAACAGTTTAAGAAGATTTTACATGACTGGGGAGTACACTTGCAATTTTGATGTGCCTATGCACCTGCCAGAAATAGCATAGCAGAAAGGAGATACAGAAGCACCAAAACCGTTGTGGCCAGAAAGCAGTGCTCTTTACCGGAGGCAGTCTATTAGTATTACGTCACACCTGAAGATAGCTTCTCACCTGCCACAGCTCCAGCCGATGCACTTCATAGGTACTATATCTGAGTATGGGGCATCAATACCCTAACCTTAACCCCACTATTGAACAATATAAGACTCAAGGAGGCTCTAGAGTGGGTAACATCATCTGGGTTAAAACTCTACTCGAGAGGTGTATGACCAAGTTAAGGATGGACCTTTTAAACCAGGTTAACAGTCTGCAGTCTGCACAAATTTATGGAATCCCGCACCAAGTGAAGGACCTGCGGCCATTTATGGTATTGAAACCATCATCTGGATGTGACAGTGATTCTGAAGAAAGTGAGTGCTTGGTTAAATTGGGATCAACCACACTAAGGAAGCCTAATGCCTCCTTGATGATGGATTGCCTGAAGAGGAAATGACCTCACAGGATGATTTCCTGTACACCAACGGCCAGAATACACAACGACCCGATGATCCTCCTGATAGTTCATCTGAAGACAAGGTTTATGGTGTTCCCCTTCAGAGAAGTACCCAGTGCAAGAGACCTGCTCCAGCTGTAGTCTTTGTATTTATGAGATTGGGGGAGTGTAGCATAATGAATTACCTCCTGATTCTAAGCGATCCCGTAGTTGTCTTACCTGTAGATGTCCAATAAGGAAAAATCTGCCTGCTTTCTGTGTTTATGCTCGAAATTAATCTTGCTGGAAAAATGTGATGGAGTGAGAGTCTTGGGACACTGTTTTCTTCTTTTTTTGGTTCGAGAGGTGAAGAGGAGAAAACACAAGGACAGAGAGGAGGGAGTCGTGGTAAGCTTGGGATGTAGAAGTCACCGAACTGAAAACACATTTTTCCTCCTGCTACACTGGTTTTCACGTGAGTCGTTCACTATATAATTTCTTGTTTGGCCATTCAAGTCTATAGGGTAGCGGCTGTGTGTTTGTTGTTTTCACTGTGATATTTATGTGCATTTGCTATACTAAGATGTTAGACGTACAAAGGTTCAACCCAAGGTTTTGAAGTCTGGGAGGAAGAATTCTAAATTACGCTGTGGACATTAATTATTTTCACTGCAAAGAGGAAAAAGCTTTAAATTATTTGCTGTATTGTTGCCTGCTTTTTTTATTTAATTCATTACACTTTTGAGACCTGAATTTATGTGAAAGCACATTTCGTGTTGAATCACATATTTAGATTTCGACTCCCCTTGACACATATGTAAATAGCGAGTTTACGAGAGGGAATGGATGAGTTTTTTCTCTGTTGGCTTGACACTTTAGAGATGGATGGATAGATGGATGACTGGATGGATGAGTGGATGGAGGACTAGGTGAGACAGCAAGGAAGAGGAAAAAGAAAAGGGGAGAAGGAGAAGGAAGAGAAGAGGAGAAGGAGAGGAAAGATTAATTTGCAAGTGAGCATTGGAGTTGATTGTTGACCTCCCCATCCATGAACAAAGAAATTAAGAAATAAATTTTGCTTCAGAAAATAAAGCCTTTAGGAAATTATTTATATAGTTTGGATTAAATTAAATGTATTTACAAACTTTTCTGATCTTGTAAAACTAAATCAACGGCAAACTAACCCACAAACTTTACTTTTATTCCAAACCCCCAGGAAACCAAATATAAAATATCAGCAGTCAGGAAAAAAGATAGGAGGCCAAGATATCTTTTATATTTTGCCTTTATTTCTGGGTTCAACAACCATTCAGTGAGCGAGGAAATTATTTCTGAAAACAAATGAAAGGGTTGCATCTCTCAGTCAAGGTATTAGAATGTGTTAGCCGTTCTTGGGTATATATGTCCAAATTTATTTAGGTATAAATGTCTAAATTTAAGGCATTAACAATGTATTTGACACTGTTCGGGAGATATGTCTAAGTCTGGTGTTTTCAGTTTTAGTGCTTAAGTCCATTATATGGTGTCTTAGTTGTGATTTTGATGAGTCCATTATTTGTTTTTAGTTGTGGGTCTTTGGTAAAAGAGACGGCTGCTACTAGTGGAAAGATTAACCAATGCGTTGTCTAAAGATGGAAGCATGGTGCTGCCGCAACCTGCCGATAAACATAAACGGATCAAGTTACACGCCCGCAGTAGGACAATTATATCCGGGTACGGCCGTAACTGACTAAGCCCTTTTTCTTTCTAACGACCTTGACACCTCGTGACAGGTTAAAAAAAAGGATGAATTAAAATTAACAATATTTACAAAGCACTTCGGCCCAAAATAACGTCATAAAACTGGAACTAATAGTCGTCGCCAGCTTATAGTAGGTAAAGAAAATACTTAATGGCTACACTCATTTTTTATCAAAGAATTTTATATTCACGCGGCTGGAGCTGTGTGTCACAGCACCTTCATAATATCAACAAGCCCTTTTCAACGCTCGCTGGCTAGCTCTTTGCGAAGCTCTTTAAGGAGGAATCCTGCATTTTTTGCGGTCGCATTCACCTTACTATCCGGCGTTGATCCCACTTCTTGTGGTAGATCTGCTTTTCTTCCACCTACATAGGTATGCACAAAGGTCCTTTTTAGGACCATAAGAGGTCTCTGTCTGCGGGTCAGAGCATCTCTGGCGGTCAGTAATGACCTGTCAAAATAGACGGCCAGGTGGCAAACACGAAGACGGATTCTAAGACCAACCGGTCTTACTCTCGCTCGGTTCCGATTTTCCGATAAGCTGCGCAGCGCTAATGGCACGGTCCAGCCTTTAGCTACTGCTTCACTATCTGCGCAGTGCTAAGATAATGCCCATCTTAGCCCCGGCCTCCTGGCCTGTCCGCTCGTCCACACGACTTTGACCCGACAAAGCCTTCGCTCCCGTCCGATTCGTCCGCACGGCTTTGACCTGACAAAGCCTTCGCTCCCGTCCGATTCGTCTGCACGGCTTTGACCCGACAAAGCCTTTGCTCCCGTCCGATTCGTCCGCACGGCTTTGGCACGGCAAAGCCTTCGCTCCCGTCTGATACGTCCGCACGGCTTTGGCAACGAACCTAGCCATAGCCATCGTCTGCACGGCTTTGACATGGCAAAGTTTTCACTCCCGTCCGATACGTCTGCATGGCTAGGGGTCCTGGCAAAGCCCTAGCCTTTCCTCAACCTCGACGCTCTTACAAGGTACAATGCAGTAACGACTCGCTGTTATGGACTGTTCTACCACTGCAACATTTGGCTCACGTACGACCCGCCGTACGAGCCAGCAGCCGGATCGACACACCTTTGGTTAACCCAACATACCGTCATAACCGGGAATATCGATCTACCAACCTCGACCGACCTCAGCTGCCCGCGACGACTATCCAACGGTATCCTACGACCCGACCGAATCTCAACTTATCAGCATCAAACATCCAGCTGTATCTCCATGACTCGACCTACGCCAGCTACCCTCGTCGAACGTCCAGCTGCGAACATCTACAACGTGACTATACCAGCTAACGACGTAACCCATCCTAGCTGAAGACTACGTACAACCGCCACGGACATTTACATACACGCTTGTAAATACGACAAATAAATTGTCTCTTATAATTGTTATCTTGCCTTTGTTCCTTCATATTGCTTTGGCTGTTCTCATTCACATAACTCATTTGCGGGGTTGACATACTTATCAGCTCCACAACAGTGCCTTCCACCGGTAGCAAGAAAGATGTAGGTGTTGTCACTCCGCTCTTCACTGCTGAAAGAGAATGAGCCTCTTTCTTTTGCCAAGAGGGTTCCTTTTTTTGCGCATGCACTGCCCCTTTTCCTGTCTGGAGCTTCTTGGAGTTTCTGCATTTTTATATTTATTTTTAACTTAATTTTAGTTTTCTTTTTCTATCCACTGTCTGAAACTATTAAGCAAATCATCACAAATTCAATAATTCAAATCTGTTTTGTAAAAAATAGAAATTTTAAACAATCAATTTAGATACTGGGACAAAAATTTTAGGTAGTATCAATATATTTTATTGAAGCTATTTGATATATTGTAAAAAAAAAAAAAGACTGCTATCTTAAGTTATTTGACAAAACCAAATGACCATAATTTTTTAATAAACACTTCATTGCTGGTTATAATATAATAAAAAATTTGTTCTTCAAGATTGTGCGGGTTCGGGTTAGGATTAGGGTTAGAACAAATAACAAATGCATGATATGTTTGGTAATCCTTTACATTTTAATATAGTGATTCTTCTTCTCAATAACAGCCAGTAATCTATTTGTTACATTTTTATGAATAAAGAAAATATGTTAAAAGTGAATAAGAAGAGTGTACAACCAAGCAATTATGTTTATTTAACCACGGTCGGAGAAAACAGGAAAACAAACTGCTTTAACTTTGTTAGCAAAAGGTTAAAGTCTCTACTTCTGTTTCACACCTATGTCTGTGCTTCCAGTCTCACCATATCCCACAATGCACTGTTCATGGGAAGCGACTCACTTTCAAACTTTCAAGGGGAATAACTTTGATATTTTTTCTTTAGGTCTTATACTGTAAATAGAGTTAGCGACCTTAGTCTTGGGTGAGCCCGTTTTCAATAGCTACTACAACGAGGTGTTGAGGAGGGCGCTACTCCATTCCCTGGATTGCTCCATTTTAGCCATGATCCTTACCTTATAATGCTTAGTGTTAAGCATCAGGAACCATTTTTTGAGTCTTTGGTATGACTCGACCTGGGATTGAACCCTGGTCTCCAGAACCATTGGTGAACCTTACACATTTGGTAGAAAATGAGGAATCAATAACAATTAAGAGCATTTTTCAGCAATATATAAATTTCATGTCAATACAATCTTTCCTGAAAATCGACCAGATGAAACTCAGAGATGTAAGTTATAACTGGTTTATTTTATAGGTGAAAATATTGTGATATTGCTCTGTATTTTTCTGTATAGAGCACTCTATTTTCAAAATTAAAATGATTTTCACTGTGAAATTTTCCTGATATGTATATCACCATCATCATGTCGTGCCGCTAGCACGGATATCCCTGACTCTCTCTCGCCACTTCTCCCTATCGTTCATCGCCTCTGGCAGGGCTTCAGGGCTACATCCCATATCCTCACATAGCTGCTGTATGTATGTTCGAGCTGGTCGTCCTGCTTTTGCTTGGCCATATGCGGGGTCCATAGGAGTACATCACTTATGAGCTTGTCCTTGCTTCTCCAGCATTGTCCTGCATGTCTGGTTCGTCTAGCTCGGATAGTTTTCGTGATGGGAGGCCGGTGTCCATATAGTTGGTGCCTTGTGAGGTGTTGCTGCCAGGACTTGTTCAATATTGCTCGCAATATTCTTGTGTAATTGCCGTCTAGCTTCTTCTCCAGCCATTTAGTTAGCATCCAAGTAGTGTATCGACACAACCGCTGCTTGGAAGAAACTGCGTTTAATTTTATCAGGTCTGACTTCCATATGATCGAAAGCCTCTCAATAGGTGTCCATGTCTTTTTTAGCCGTGTGTTGATGTCCTTTTCGGTTGAGGAGACACTGCTTCCAAGGTTGGTGAACTTGTCTACCAGTTTCAGAGAGGTTCCGTCTAGTGTGGAAATGTCACCTGTTTGATTATAGCACATATATTCAGTTTTGTGTGCATTGACGTGGAGGCCAATTCCTGCGGTGGCTCGTTCCAAACTATGTTGTTTTGTTTCGGCTTGATTGGATGTATTCGCCAGTAACACTATGTCATCGGTGTAGTCGGCATCAGTAATTGTTTTAGTGGAGTACCTTCTGCTTCTTTTTTTTGTCAGCTCGAAGCCATTTTCTCTGATTTTATCAATCAAAGTTCTAAGCACGTAGTCTAGACAGAAGATAAAGAGGTATGGGGCTAGTATGGCCCCTTGTAGTACTCCTGCTACGATGTTGAAGTACTCTGTGTCTCTATCCAGTGAACGTACTTTCACTTTGGTGTTTCTATAGAGAATCATTATTGCTGCGACAGTCTCTTTTGGTTTGCTGTATGCGAGTAGGATTTGTTCCATCTTCCCTCTGTGAATGGAATCGAAGGCCTTGGTAAAGTTGACAAATAGTAATGTTGCCTGTAGGTTTTTTACCTATACGCCTTCAAGGATTCTATGGATGGTCAATATTTGTGAGGTCGTGGATCTATTTCTTCGGAAGCCATTTTGGTTTTTCCTTAGGATGTTGTCGATTTTGGGTTCTATGCGGTTTTGTTGTAGGGCATTGTAAATTTTGGCTGCTATGGATGTAAGTGTTATACCTTGGTAGTTCTTGGCTAATCCGAGGTCACCCTTTTTAGGGAATGGGAGGATGCATCCCTTCATCCATCTGTCTATCGGATATTGATTATAGACTGCGTTGCAGTGCCAGGGCAGTATATATATATATATATATATATATATATATATATGCAGCAGCCATCATGCTAACCCTTGACGAAAAATAATAAGGGTCGCGCCGTGCATCGTCTGTTAGAGAGAGACTTGGAATTGAACCAGAAACAGACGACTTACAGTAGAGAAAGAGACTTCATTCTTTTCCCCCTTCTCTTTGATTGGTTCTGGCATTATGTTGCTAAGTGCCTGGATTGGTAGGCTTTGACCTTAATAAATGGAGAAAACTGTGTTTGTCCAAGTAGCAAGAAAGAAAGAAAGTGGAAGGAAGGAACGAAGGAAGGAAGGAGGGGAGGCAAGATGAAAGATTAATCTGCCAGTAAGAATTGGACTTGATTGTTGACCCCCACTGAACAAAGAATTTTTTTTTTTACTTCAAGCTATTTTCGGATTTAATGTGCAGCTAAGTAGAATTTCAGCCATTTGTATTTTTTATCGCTATTCTTTTTTTGTGTGTGAAAAGGACAAGAGTTTCTGTTGGTTGTGAAATATTAAAATTGTTGATGTATAATGGCGAATGCTAAGTTCGAATTCAAACTCATCCCCGAGGTAGACGGCTCCACATCTGTGGTGGATTGGATCGAAAGTGTGGAGCTGACTTATCGTTTATGTTCGGTCAAGCAGGTCAAGCTAGTCATTCCACTGTGCCTTACGGGAGGTGGTCTAGATGTTTACCAGCAGTTAAGCCTCAATGAAAGGATTGGTGTTGGGCTGTTCAAGGCCTTTGCAATGGACCCTTGTACAGCATACAAATGCTTTAGTACCCAGATATTAATGGCAGGCGAGACAGTGGATGTCTTCTTTGTGACACTAAAAATGCTGGTGGTTCTGTTTGGAGCATTACCTGAACAGACTTTTTTTTTATACATTTGTTGCTGGACTCACAGCTCAGGTGAGACAACTATTGTGGGTGTCCACAAGCATTGAGGGAAAGCTGATAGAGCAATTACTTGAGCGTGCACAGGCTATCATCAAGGATAAAGCAGAACTAGGTGAACTGGTTGTAATGGCTGCAAAGCTGTGCCTCACCTGGAGCAAGAGGATTGGTAAAATAATGACCTTAAATGGTTTGACACAGACATGCTGTGGGGTAGAGTCAGTGAGGATTCATACTGACTCTTGTGAATCGGCTAAAGTCGATGTATTGGTGACGAGGAAAGACATACTGGGCTTTGACTTACAGCTCGGATATGATGCTATCAAGGCACATTGTCAGTGTCATCATCACAAGAGCTGGAACTGTGTAATTCCTGGAGGGGCCAGTATATGCCACACTTTGCATCAATCTGCCTGACTTCAGATTAGAATTTGATTGGTGCCAGAGGATCTGAACTGCCTTGTGTCAATGGATAGATGATGAAGCGCCAACTAAGCTACAGAACGGCATCATAGAGTACCCTGTACCCTTGAATGTTAAGATTGCATACAAACAGGGGCTTGATGCTTGAATCAAAGATGGCTGGTTGATCCCGTACCCTGACCAATAGTTTGGACCTTCCACAGGTCTGATCCCTTTAATGGCAACTGAGCAAGTCGAAGGTGTGACCAGTCATGGACTACTGTGAGCTCAACCAATACATTGAGGTTAACACTGCTGATGTATGTGCAAGTAAGTTGCAGGAGTGGCACCAAAAAGGATCAAACATGTCATTGCTGGATCTGAAGAAGGCCTATCTGCTGGTGCGGGTTGACAAACTTTTATGGCCATTGCAGATGATCGTGTTTCATGGCAAAAGGTATTGTCTGACCAGACTGGGTTTCTGTTTGAATGTCGTGCTGTAAATCATGAAGACCATCGTTAGTGCTGTGTTGTCCCAAGAGGAGATGGTCAAAAAGGCAATGTCGGCATTCCTTGATGACATTTGCATCAATGAAAATGCCAGCCCAGTGTTGCACATCTGAGGGAAATTGACACAGTTTGGCCTGGATTGCAAAGATCCAGACTGGCTTCAAGATGGACCATGCGTACTGGGCCTCGACATCAGAGGGGAGGAAGGCACCCTGCGATGGAAACAGCTAAGTGTGATTCCGGGAATTCCTGAAGTTCTTGCTAGGTGAACTATTTTTTCTGTGTAGAAAATTTGTGGGGCACTTGCCAGGGTGTGGCTGGCTTTGCACAGCAGTGGGCATAATAAAAAGCAGGGTGAATGCGCTAACCTCAGGATGGGACTATCAAATGAGTGATGCACTCTCACCTGAATGATTGCAGAAAGTGTTGAGAGAGTGACACATGAAGACCCTTCCCAAGGAGAGTGGTGTATCAACAGGGAAGAAATGAATGTATGGGCAGATGCCAGTTCATTTGTGGTTGGAAGTCCTGTTGGAAGATGTGTGTAGGATGGGGCCCACAAATGATGCCTGGCACATCAAAGTGAGTTGGGCTTCTGTGGTGAAAGGTGTCAACCTACAACTACTGTTACAGGCAAAGAGGTTGCAGCTGCATACTGACTCCCTTTTTGTCAACCACTGGATATCCGGCACGCTGACTGGAAAAGCAATATTACGCACCAAGGCAGCAAGCAAGATGCTGATGAGGTGGAAGTTAGAGATTTTAAAGAGTCTAGTCGCAGAGTATAACCTGACAGCATAACACTGGTCACATTGTACTGCAACCTTGCTTACTAGTTGACACAAGTGCTCCATAAATGGTACATTGCTGTGAAAGGTGCCAAGCCAAGTTGTCAAACCTGCCTTGTCACAGTGAACATAATGAGCCAGCAGCAGATAGAAGACATTTATGGGAAGAGCAGATATCCAGGCATCAAGGGGATATTGTATTTTGTGAGAGGCATCAACTCAGCAGTGGCCAAAGCAGAAATTAAACAAGTCATCAAAAACTGAGATATGTCAGTCGATTGACCCAGTACCAGCGTGATGGCAAAAAAGATGACTAGAAGCAAGTGATGCATGGCAAATGGTTGAAATCGATATCACCCATTATGGTAGCAACCACTTTCTTACTCTCATCAATTGTGGACCTAACCCACCCATTTTGCGATTTGGTGACTACTGGCATAGCAAACTTGACAATGGTTCTTCGAGAGCTATTTTCTATCTTTTATGAATGAGGCACTCCGGAAGAAATTTAGGCCGACAAAGACATTGCTTTCTGGCACTAACAAGTAAGGCAGTTTCTACATGAATGAGAGTGGGGTCTAACTATGGCTGCGATGTACTTATGTACCATCAGGTAACGGTATCACAGAAAGAAGTCACCATAGTATCAAGAGGATTGCTGCTAGGAAGCAGTGCACCATTGTGGAGGCAACGTACTGGTACAATGTTTTGCCAAAGGGTGACATATCCCTGGTAACCCCACCCACAAATGTGATCTACACATACTGTGTTTGGGTGAAGGGAATTGACATTGTGCAGTCACTTGATGATGAGGAGGTTTGCGGGCCATATGTTGTGGGGGATCCCGTCTGGATGTACCACCAGATTCAAGCATGGCTGAGTGACTGATGTGGTCAATCAGCAATCTGTCCCGGTTGATGGAATCCCACATCAAATATGCAATCTCTACCCTGCTTTGGAGACGAGCCATTCAACGACTGATGAAAGTAACAAGTCATCTGGCTATTATCTATTAATCGATTGTGCCAGTGGTCCTCTTGAAAATGTAACTGTTAGCTTGTTGGACGATTCAGAGGTGGAGACTTTGATGCACGTCCTGCTTTGAAGGAGCACATGGACCAAAAGACCACCCCTGCCCTGCATTATGTGTGATCAAAGGATCTGTCGGAGTGTAACAGTCATCATGCTAAACCTCGATGAAAAAAGATATGGGTTGCACCATGTGTCATCTGTCAGAGAGAGACTCGGAATTAAACCAGAAACAGACGACTTATGGGAGTGGATGAGTGCATCCATTCTTTTCCACTCCCTCTTTTGATTGGTCCTGGCATTATGCTGCTAAGTACCCAGATGAGAAGGCTTTGGCCTCAATAAATGGAAAAAAGTTTGGCTGATCAGTGAGGAGGCAGTTTAGAGAGACAAAGCAAGCAAGCAAAGTGGGAGAGAAGAGGATAGGAAAGAAGAAGAGGGGTGAGATTATTCTGCCTGTAAGCGTTGGACATGATTGTTGACTCCTCTCAACAAAGAATTTTTTTTTCTTTAATATATATATATATATGCAAGCATGATATGAATTTTAGTAATAGGGATAAAGACTGTAAAAGCATACAGTATTGCCATAAATAAATTGAAAACCTGTAACCAAAAATATTGATGTATAAGAGTCCAAAAATAAGTTCATCTCTTATATATATCTATGCAATTTCCTTTTTGGTTTCAGAAATATTGTATTTTTTTTAGATATTGGCTTAGAAGAAAATCAATATTTTAATAAAAATTAGTTGGGGTTTCCTTATAATGGTTGGCTGAAAAGGTCACAGGCTGACCAATATATTCTCTCGTCAGTTAATTCAAATCTTACATCATTGAATTAACACATCATTGCTGGAAAGTTATGAATACAACTAAAGATTATACAAAAAGACTGCATATTGATCTGATGGAAACCAACAGTCTGGATATAATATTAGATACCACTGAAGCACTCTGGCTTCCTGATAATGATGCTTTGGCCCTGAAACTATGTTTGATTCTAAATTAAGGTTTTGTTGTTTCTATTTGATAATAACCATCTGCACACAGTTATATAGTGTCAGGAATTACGAGTTAATGTTAACAATTTATCCCCAATTAATAAAGTTCAAGCATTCCTATCTTATATTAGTAATTTTTAAAAAAAGATCAATTTTTCCCGTATATGGGACCTTACCACTGAATGCAGTTTAGTGTCCATAAAAACAGACAAGGTAATTGCTTGGCTTGAAGCTTTATTCAAATATAACTCAACTGAGGCCTAGTTTAGATGGAAAGTATTTTATGATGTTTAGGTAGATGATCTATAGGGAGACAACTAATCTCAAGATTTTCACATGAAAAGAGAGAAAAGCAATTCGATAAATCATATGTAGTTAGTTCTCGTCTCTATATTCTATTTTAACAATATGTCTACCCAGAAAACATTTCTGTCAGTTTTACAAGACAGGCAATCTTTAAATTGTATGGATGTTTTGATATCTTCATTTGATAAATCTAATTTGTGATATCATTGCTAACTATTAATTTATATTTTTAGAAAATTACAATAAATAATTTTTGCTGCTTTTCTTTTTCTTTATTACTGACTACTGACATTCTATGTCTACATATTCCTATATTAATATATGTCAATGTATTCATAGCCTTGTTGGCAGGGCTAGGGATATGTTGACAGTATCCTCTGTTGAGTGTTAAGGAAAATTAGTTATCTATGTGGTTATTAGTAATTATTAATAATTTGAATTTGTAAAGATCTTAATTCCACAGAAAATTTCATGCTCATATCTGTGAATATATCTCTCCAATTTAGTAATATCATTTTTGTCATATTAGAGCATGTGAAAATATTTTTGCATTCAGTTAACCCAGTACTGCATGAAATCATAAAACTGTGTTGCAATTAACAGTTATCTCCCTTAGTCAATTTTTTTAAAAAGAATATTTGACTTTTTAAGTGTGAGAAAAATTGCTATTGTTTATGTTAATTTTATATTGATTCATATCAAATGGATAAATCATGCCTGTTATGTATTAGAGAATGTCGTTAAGAAATATCAAACCAGTATTTAACATTGATTATTATCTTTAATTTGAGGAATAAAAATAGTATTAGTGAATAATGATTAAAATATTTTATAAAAGAAAAGTTAAAACTATTTGATCAAAGAAAAAAAATTTATACTTTATACATTTGATCATATATTCAAGTAAACATTCTTTGCAAAGAACAAAAAAGACTATTAACTTAAATATTTTTTGACCATATTTCAAAATTAATGAAAACCAAAACCAAAATCTTTTTCTCATATTGAGTGTCCAACTAATTGTAAATTGGCCAACATCAAAATTGAAAAAAAATCAGAAAATATCACAAGCATTATCACTTTGATTCTTAACTGTCATAGTAAATCTTGCATAAAGTTTCAAAATAGTCTTTGAAAACAGTTTTTGAATCATTATCCCTTTCCATCTTTAATATCATAGTTAATAACAATAGAGTTCTTCAATGATAATTATGAATAAAGTTATAAAATATATTGTGGACACTTGAAAATACTGTTGAACACCCAGACTAACAAGATGTTGCCCTGAGTGCTTGTTGATTAATTTCCTTTTAACTGTCATGATTTTCCATCCAGTATGTAGTACTTAACATTTTTGTATATTAAATTTTCATTTGTAAATATCTTTGCAATAGGACAATCTATTTACTTCCATCTGGGATTGAGCACTGCATTCATGCCCCAATGTGTTTAATTGTGCCACTGGACCTCTCAACTATCCCATTCCCTGATAGTACATGGGCACATAAAAATAGTACATGTACACCCCATGTCCATGCAAACTTGGCAAATCTCTGTCCGCAAAACGTAACGTCATTTTGGTAAATAGCTCAATTGGCGGCCCCCTTTCACAAAATACTACTTCAAGCTGATTGATGATGTTAGCAGAGTCTTGACGGTGCAAAGGCTTCCAAATGGCAAAACGGCTGGGACCGCAGTCAATTAACGTTAGATATAACTGCTGGCCAAAATGGGTCACATCCTTTGCAACACTATCCCAGTTCTCCGCAACATCAAGCCTGCCTGGCTTCCAACGCATTGGGGCTGGATCTATAGGCTGGCATTCTCTGCAATCCCTAACTACTGCTCACACTTCACTTTGGTCACTCTCAGGTTGATCAACCTCACAAAGTACAGTGTTCTCTTTACACCAGGGTGCCTGCTGGATTGATGAATGGCCTGTGTCTGAGCAATGTCTCATTCTTTGGCAATAGCGCACACAGGCTCTCTGGGTTCCGTCATCATATGGATTTCCTTCAGCCATCACTGTAGCACCCTTGTGAGTTGATCAGCTTAGTTTTCATGAAACTTGATGAGCACCACATCAATCTCAAGCTCGTATTTAGAGGCCAACTCTTGGAGCATGGTGAGCCAGTATCTGATCAGCATTTCAGTGGCTGGTTTGGTGCATACTCTTGTCTGCCCAGACAAGGTGTCAGCTACCCAGCGATACAGACACACAGAGTCTGTCTGCTGGTGAATGACTTTAGCCTTCCATTGCAATGCGAGGTTGATACCTCGCAGTACAGCATCAAGCTTAGCCAAGTTGATGTGCTTGTCTTCGTGCACCGATCGAAGCCATCATGCTAACCCTTGACGAAAAATAATAAGGGTCGTGCCGTGCGTCATCCGTTAGAGAGAGACTTGGAATTGAACCAGAAACAGACGACTTACAGTAGAGAAAGAGACTTCATTCTTTTCCCCCTTCTCTTTGATAGGTTCTGGCATTATGTTGCTAAGTGCCTGGATGGGTAGGCTTTGACCTTAATAAATGGAGAAAACTGTGTTTGTCCAAGTAGCAAGAAAGAAAGAAAGTGGAAGGAAAGAATGAAGGAAGGAAGGAGGGGAGGCAAGATGAAAGATTAATCTGCCAGTAAGAATTGGACTTGATTGTTGACCCCCACTGAACAAAGAATTTTTTTTTTTTTACTTCAAGCTATTTTCGGATTTAATGTGCAGCTAAGTAGAATTTCAGCTATTTGTATTTTTTATCGCTATTAACACTTTCTTTTTTTGTGTGTGAAAAGGACAAGAGTTTCTGTTGGTTGTGAAATATTAACATTGTTGATGTATAATTGCAATGCGAGGTTGATACCTCGCAGTACAGCATCAAGCTCAGCCAAGTTGATGTGCTTGTCTTCGTGCACCGATCGAAGCCAGGGTGCATCTTCTGCTGCAACACCATTGCTTTCCACAACCATGCCGATGGCTAAAGAACTTGTGTCTACCCACACTGTTATCTCTTGTTCACTCATACACCAGTCCCCTTTCACTGGGTCGTCCTGGGTTGTGAAAATGTCTCCGATCATCTGGGCTAGAAGAGGGTTTTACGCTTTATCATGACCAGTTGTCACAGTGTTTGCCCTTTACTTCACGAATGCCGTGGTGACATGCAACCGTCCACACACGGAAAATGACCAGTCAACTTCCCGCACACAGAGATGCAATTCGGTGGGTAAGTCTGTTGGGAACTACCGGAAGTTCTCTTCCGCAACGCCATCGCATTTTTCCTTTCTCCTCCCAGACATGTAGTCCCAACACAGTACTTAGCTGCTCTGAGACCTTGCCCACCTGGCCAAATTGCTCCAGATATTCCTTGACACGGACCGCAGAACTCACGTTCTCGTTCACAAAGATATCATCGATATAGGCAGAGGTAGCAGCGTTGATGATCCCGTCCTGTCTCGGGGCGATATTGACAATGGCTTACATTATCAAAGGGGTGACATTCAACCCATATCCTATGCAGGTGAGACAATATCTTTGTCCTTTGATCTCCACTGTTTGGAATGGCCAAAGGGACTTGTCGACATGCACTTGCAGATAGGCGCGGCGTAGATCTTGCACTGCGACGTTTGGTCCTTGCTGTCGCCATTCAGTTAATTTTTGTGAACAAACAACTGCATTGACATACTTGTTCAGCTCCCGATAGTCAATGACGGGCCGAACCTTCTGTTTGTTTTCCTGCCGAATGGCCATGAGGTGGATTAGACCCTTTGGGGGTCCGAGCTCTTTCTCCGGATACGGAAGCAGACAGCCATTGTCTATCCACATTTGTAATTCCCGCTCATATTCCCATTTCTTACTGGAGGCTGATCCCCAGCCCATTTCCAGGATGCTGTTCATCTCTGAGTGATTTCATCGAACTCTGCGTTGAAATCAGGCTCGGTAATGGTTATGGCTGCACAATTTGGTCTGTCGCATTGCGGAAACGTTACCTCACCGGCGCCAGTCACAGTCACTCCTCCCACCTGCTTAACTGCGTCCAGCCCGAGCAACAAATCGAATCCGAGCAGGTATCTGCTCATAACCAGAGCTTCTATAGTAAAAGCGTGTTTCGTGCCAATACTAACATGCACCGACCTAATTCTACAGCACGTGAGTGCGCCTCCATCCGCTGTGAGCATGCGAGTTGCTTTCTTCGTCCATGCCCGACAGCACGACTTGCGGACTAGTGACTGCATACACTCCGTGTCCACCAGAGCTGAGCGTGGTGTTTCATCTATGCAAACAGTTACCACTGGCAGTGCGCCATTTACAAGATTTTAGGGGATGAGGTTGGCGCTGAGTTCTTGCCTCCTTTGTTCGTTTTCCGGGCAATATCAAGCGATGTGCCTATGCTGCCGACATCGATAACACATGACGGTTCTTCGAGGCTTGGTACCAGCACCTCTGAATATCTCTCATCCCAGGAAACAATCGCTCGTCCCATGGTTTGGTCCGTCACATTTAAAGCACATCAAGGCCACCTTTGAGGTGAATTGCGTCGACTACGCGGCCACTGCACCCTGTTCTGTCACTCCAGTGCAGTTCTTTAAGATGGCGTGGGCTCGCGCCAGCGCGTGTAACAAATCTTGGTCCTCCATCTGGGAGGACGCTCGTAAAAGCTCTTCCGCGTATTCAGGCAGTCCAGTTATGAATGTGTCAACAGAACTGCAAGCCTGCGCAGTTCTGCCAGGAAGACATCAACCGTTTCACTTGGCCGAAGGTGGCACGCTGTGAACTGCTTCCAAGCGGCAAAGGAGTCCAACACAAAGGCTGTGTATAGTGTTGTCTTTATTCACTCTATGTCAGCGCGCATCTCCACGCTCAGTTGCTGGTACATGGCATACGCGCCGCCTGACAAATGGATAGGGACGACACATTCAATATGCTTCACTCCACTAAACCAACATATCAGCTTTGCCTTCTCGAACCATTCCACTACCAACTTTCCAGAGTCGCTGCCATCAAACAGGGGTATGAGTTTCAGGTCGAATATCATAATGCCGAAATAGCTTGTGGTTTTATCTGCGGAACCGGAAAAGACTCGAACGCCAACACCAACGGAAATGGACACTAACACCAACAAGGCGACTCCGGCCTGCAAATAATGACGTAAGCAAACCAGATTCAAAAGCCTACAGAAACGGACACAAATACCAACACGATCTAGTAGCAACCTCGGTAGCAGCTGTATTTATCCTACGCCCCACCAGCGTACGAATATGGTACAAGGCCGTTTTTAAGGTGGGTCCGGTCGCAAGACGAAGCCCACACACGACAGGCAGTTCCAAAAATGCCTCGGGCCTCGTCGGCATTTCCATTTACGGAGCGCCTCAGGTGCTGGGCGATAAACCCATCCCTCCGAAGATGGTTAAAGCCTGGGGGACGGCCCACTGAAGCCAGATGTATATCCAGTGATGGGACACATCCAAACGAACCGTGCAGCACACACCACGGCCAGTCGATTGCGACTCACCGCCTGGACAGGATGCGCCGCCAACTAGAAGAAAGCACATTGTGAATTTGAGGGTCTGCCATATGTGTCAATATTCAGTCGGTATGTTCAGCTGCCGCTGCGACGAGCGGAAGACACAACGCGCTGCTACGGCCTCTGGCCTTAGCAAACAGGTGTGCACCAGTTAGCTGATGAAAGAAAAAGGTGTGTCCGTCTCAATCGAGTTGGTAAAGGCATCTAAGGTCGAGTTTCTTTTTAAGGCCTGGAAGCACATCTTTTCAGGGATGCCCAGATTACGCTTTCTATCAGAGCCCTCACCCAGGAAATTGTTATTTTTCTATTCATTTATTTTATTTCGTGTTTATTTTAATTTTTCATGTTATTGGGTTTTTATATGTCTTATTTAATCCCCACAGATTCCTCTGACGATTACCAACATATAACTACACGATAATTTACATTACCCACCACTTTTACTGGACTCAATAACAAGACCACTTGGATAATGCCATCATATTCAAAATTTTTACCTCACCAAAATCTAAATCCATTTATTTTTTAATTGATATCAATGGGCAATGTAAGTTTGGATGCAAGTGCAGATTTTCATATTAGGTCAGAGTGCTGATAAAGCAAATCACATTTTCTTTGTCAACAATTTTCAAATTTTCGTTTTTCTTTGTCTTAATGTTTGTCCAAGCATAGAAACCAAATTTACATAGATAAGCTGTTGAGAACTGAAGTAGAATTACGAAAGCTTTTCTAACTTTAGTTGGGTTCGGCATTGAAATTTATGTTTAAAAACAATCTGAATTCATTTCTAAATATTTGAGAATCAAGCATCGACCATTCAACAATTTCTTCTGTTTTTTTCTGGAATAATTCATATACCTCAGATCTTATGAATTGAAAAATCTTTATAGTCCGCAAAAGAAATTTGCGATTTCCGCAAAGGGTGTGTAAAAAACTTACTTCCCTTAAATCATAAAAAAATTGTCATGTATATACGAGACAGAACCATCTCTTGATAGAATTTTTACAGTGCTTACGAAAATTCTCCTTAGTTGCTTAATGTTTGTGGCTTTTTTATCTTTAAATTGTAACAGAAATCTGTCAGTGTTAACATCAATAATTTGAGGACAATATTTTCTACAATTTAGTCAGCGACGATTTAATAACAGCAGTCGGTGAAGTAATATGAGTTTATAATAATAAGTAATAACAGTGACGGCGACGGATTGTGTTGACGGCAGGTTTACTGAGGAGTCTCGCCTCATTTGTTGTTTCCACAACATAGCTTCTGGGATTTTCACCCTTCTTGATGATAGTCACAGATTACTATGTGTTGTTGAATCTATTTAATATCTGCACACATTGACCAGAGTATAGTGGTGGTAGTTCCTTATTTTGGCTGTTGAAGTCATAATGGATCTTCATAATTGCTGACCTCTCATCAAATCGTTCACGGTGTTCCTGCTTTCCTGGATCCACCCAGCTGAGTAGAGTGGTTATTAAGGGTCGTCCAAATAGTAGTTCAGCAGGTGATGGTAGTCTGCTGTCTATTTGCGTCACTCTGATCTATAGCAGAGCAAGCTGGACGTCACTTCTTTCTCTTTAGCATTTTTTTTTGTCGTGGACTTGACGTGTCGCACATAAAACCGTTGCTACTGGCATAGTGGGATGAGCTGGTGACGTGCCTAATGCCCTAGAGTTTAACAAAGCTTTAGAAGGCTTGTCTTGAGTACTGAGGGCCATTATTCGTCATTATTTTGTCTGGAAGACCAAATAGTGATGTATAACTTTTGATCTTGTCTCCCACTGCGTTGCTGCTAACTGGTGTGGGCATCTCATCGACAACTTGGTACTTTGAGTATCTGTCGACGGTGAGTAAGTATTGTCGACCATCGAGCTCAAATAGGTCTGATGGATTTCCAGATTTGGGATGGAATGTCATGCAACTCTAGTAGTTCACATCTGTGCGTATCATGGTATTCCTGTTGGCTTATTGAGGAGATGGGCATCGTTAATTTTGTTTGGTATTTTTAGGGCACCCACGTGTATGGTTAATTGTCCTAATTTTTCTTTTGTTGGGAGTCCTACAACTGCTGGTACAGGTACCTTTATGACGTGGAAGGTTGTGCGTGAAATGGCATGGGATGTTGATCGTTCCCAACCATCGGATTTAGTTGCTATTACGTGAGGTAAGCTTTATATATGGAGTAGGTCGTAGGAATGTCCTGAGTGAGAGTGTGTTACCCGATGCGCCAGAGTTAATTTTCATGTGGAGTGTCTGGTGTATCCTGTATTTTAAGTGAGGTAGTATAATGTTCAGGCTTGTATAGGCTTCGTCCCCAGTTCTACTTTCCGTGCATTTTGCACTAACAGTTATGGAACAGAAATGCTGTAGGCAGCCTTCCTCGCCACTCCCGACGTCGATGTAGTCGATGTCTTCTTTGCCCTTTAGTCTCCTGTACTCAACTCTTCTGGTTATAATGCCGATAGTTACCGGGTTTGTTCTTATAACGTCTGCTTTGTATTTTGTTTTTCGGCAGAATCTTGACCTGTGTCCCTTGCTTCCACATGCAGCATATTCATCATTATATGCTGGGTACTGTCATGGCTGGGGGTTGGTGTCGCATTTTCCACACTTTCGGTTTCGGTTGATGTATACTTTTTCAACTTTGGGCATACCAAGTTGGGCCAGTTGGTCGTTTCCTGCAGTAAGGGCTTCGTATTTTCTACCTTCAGAAAGTACATTTGCTATGCTCTAGCCTTTTGGTTTACTAAAGAGATCGTTTCGGAATGCATTATGATGTTGAAAATATAATGAACTCTATGAGTCTTTCACTCAATTCCTCGTCTGTAAAGTCACACTTTTGTGCAAGTATCCTAGCTATGATAATGAAGTCGTCTAAGAACTCATTTGATTTCTGTTGGTACTGCATGCGGTGAAGTCTGTGGATCCTGAAGTTTACGTTCACCCTCAGTTGGCTTTCAAAGCAATTCCACAAGTTTTCTGGTGAACTTTTCTACTTTTCTGTGAGATCACTGGCATTAAGACGTCTTAATCCTAGGTCCCTAATATCACGGCAAGTTTTCCTACGTAGCCTGATTTTGTCCGTAATTTCAAGTCCTCAATATTCTCGTCCTCATTCCTGTACTTCCTTTCTTCTTAATGTAATAGGGGGCAGACTATAATTTGCCCTTTCCTTAAAAACTTATTGTGTTATGGAAACTAACCATTAAACACTAAAACTTTAATCTCTTCCAACAAATTTTTGTAGGAAAAGAATGAAATTTATTCAGTAAAACATGATTGTACCTAATCCAAGTATTGATTCTGTACAAGAATTTCCCTAGTTTGGTTTTAATGTTTTCAATCATTTGCTCCTGATAGAATATTTCTTATTTTCTTCTCTTAGCTTCAAATGTCTCTTCTCCCCTCTCCCCCAAAAAGACACAAACCCGGTATCATCATTTCTCTTATCACCAGAACAACACTTATATATATCTCATTTCAGACCATTCAGAATTTAGAAAAAAAAAAAAGAATCAAAATTTGTCTTTATTTACTTAACAAGGGAAATCCAGAAATTGCTGAGTGATTACTTTTCATGGTACCCACCGGGGAACCTCACCAGTGTATGAAGCATTACCAGCTGATTTGTGTGAGTAAAGGGATCTATTTTTTAAGTTTCAGAAGCTCCTACTTTTGTAAGGGTCTGCTTGCAGATGAAACTGGTCTTTTGTTGTCAGATTTCTAGGCAAAGAATTCTTACTTACTCCTTTTTTTTTACTTTCTGAGAGGAACAAGAGGAAGAAAAAGAATGTTTTGTCAATAACCTTTAGAAACAAAAGAAACTGAACTCACGTCAGCCAGGAGACTTTAAAATCTATATCCCTTTCATAAAAATCAAAAGTCTAAAAATCTTCTCCTCATATAAAATCAGAAGTGCCAAAAAGAACATTAAAAGTAGCATTGATTTAAACGGCAAAATATACTTTTTTAAATAGCGAACTTTAAATCTTTCTCAATCAAATGTTTTGCATTTTATGAAATTTGTCCAATCTATCATTTCTTCTTCAGCCTTTCTGCTATCTCTCCTAATATTCTTTTTCTTACTGTTATCTTCCCTGTAATTCTTTTTTCTTTCTCCACTATAATATAAAAAATTATTCCTAAAAAGGAAACAAAC
The DNA here is from genome assembly GCA_963585895.1 of Sepioteuthis lessoniana. Classification (NCBI taxonomy): domain Eukaryota; kingdom Metazoa; phylum Mollusca; class Cephalopoda; order Myopsida; family Loliginidae; genus Sepioteuthis; species Sepioteuthis lessoniana. The sequence continues at coordinate 78,013,867 of OY757937.1, forward strand.
CGACCACATATGGCACTTAAATTTGGCCAGAGTAGAAAATGCAGAAGTGTGGGATTTGAAGGCTTTTGAAGGTCAGGGGCTAAGGGCAAGGCTGTGTTGCCGTAAGATATCTGACTCCATATTTTGGTTACACTGTTTCACCCACGTTGACTAGCCGGCGCAATGCCTTGCCCAAAGAAAGTCCCAAAAGGAATATACAAAAAGAAAAGATAGAAACAGATAAGAGACGAAAACACTTCTTCCACACTTTCATTTATTTACTGGGTGAATGTACTAACCAACGCTACGTCCCAAGACGTAGCGTGGTGCCCAAAACACCAGACAGCAAAATGGTGTTGTTGGTTCAATTGACACTGCCTGAAAGAGCAAGGTGATATCGTTTCCTTTTTTAAGGGGAAAATCCTTTTTTCTTTTACGCATGCGTCATCTCCTTTTCCGTTAGAGACCTCTGGGAGTTTCTTCAAATTTAATAGTTTTCTTTTTATCTATTTATTTATTGTTTTTAAATTTAATTTTTTATTTATTTATTCGTTCCCTACACACGTCCGCGCCTTAGTAGCGGAGCTACTTGGAGGATTCTAAGAGAAAATAAATATTTGTAAGGGTGTCACGGCTCTCTTTGATTTTTTTTTTGTGTCCAGCCCCCCACTCTTTTGCAAAAAGACTGAATTGATTTTTAATTGTCCTATTTTCTAGGAGGATTATTTATCAAATTCTTGTATCTTATTTGCAAATTTTCAATAATTTTGGTAATTTGTTAAGGGTGGCTGGAAAACTAGGACTCGTTTGATGTGACGGATTTTATTTCCATTTTTTTCTTTATGTGCATTAATTTTGGTAGTGCATAGAGTTGTTGAATGTAATCGTCTGGTTTGAGAGAATTATTTTTCATTAACCCTTTTGCTTTTTCTTTGGATCTTCTTTTAATATCCGGGAATAATTTTATTTATTTATTTTTTTTATCCGTGTGTTTTTTTTTTTTTTTTTGTGTGTGTGTGTGTGTGTGTGTGTGTGTGTTTGCTCGCTTTTTTAAGCGTTGCATTTTCTGTAGTAGTGACTACTTTTTTTCTTTTTCTTTTTTTTTAGAGGTGGAAAAAGGGTAGTATGATTCTGCAGTGGACAGTGGTCAGCTTTTTTTTTAGTCGCTAGTATTTGCTGGAATTCTCTTTTTTTGTGTGTACCTCGTGGTACGTTTTTTTAAAAACAAAATGTCACTTGGGGGAAAAAAATGACGAGCCGAGAAGGTGGCATACAGAAGTAGCAGTATAGTTCAGAGGAGTAGTGTGAGTTTTTGGGTCCACTGAAATTCATAGCAGTTGTTGGTGGATTACTGAGGTAGTGGGAGTGATAAACCATGTTGCGGCAGCAACGAAAATAGGGGAAGGGTGCGTGAAAGAGTTAAAAAGTTACCTTATTTTGCTAGTTGGGAAGTGAAAGAGTGTGTTGATAGATAAGGTAGGAGTTTTGCTGAAAAAAAAAATTCCACTTGCTTGGTGTTTTCGTCCATCTTGCTTTCTTCTTGATGTTAGGTCCGCGGGAAAATTGAAAATTTCTCAATGTTTTACTGTTTTTCTTTTTTTTTTTGTACCATGTGGAAAGTCGTCTGTCTCCAGTTTAGGGTGTTTTTGTTGTTTGTTTTTTTTAAATTTTTTTGTTGGGATGTCTTCTTTATCCTGAGTGTTCATCATTCACGTGTTCGGGGTTCACCGATGTGAGATTTGAAGGCTTTTTGAAGGTCAGGGGCTAAGGGCAAGGCTGTGTTGCCGTAAGATATCTGACTCCATATTTTGGTTACACTGTTTCACCCACGTTGACTAGCCGGCGCAATGCCTTGGCCAAAGAAAGTCCCAAAAGGAATATACAAAAAGAAAAGATAGAAACAGATAAGAGACGAAAACACTTCTTCCACGCTTTCCTTTATTTACTGGGTGAATGGACTAACCAACGTTACGTCCCAAGACGTAGCGTGGTGCTCAAAACACCAAACAGCAAAATGGTGTTGTTGGTTCGACGGACACTGCCTGAAAGAGCAAGGTGATATCGTTTCCTTTTTCAAGGGGAAAATCCTTTTTTTCTTTTACGCATGCATCGTCCCCTTTTCCGTTAGAGACCTCTGGGAGTTTCTTCAAATTTAATAGTTTTCTTTTTATCTATTTATTTATTGTTTTTAAATTTGATTTTTTATTTATTTACTCGTTCCCTACAGAAGTTATTTCAGACAATATGGCACCAAAACGCTACCTCCCACCATTGTCGACAGTTACTACTAAGCCCTCAGTGCGAACTTGGTTTCGAGATTGTTAAGGCAGGAAAAATTTAGCCAGCAGACTAGTTTGTTACTTCTTGAACAGCTGATAAGCATTCTAACAGCCAATAAGCTTCCTGCGAAATAAAACTAAAGTCAACCTAAAGTCGACTCTACCGAAATTCACCTGAGTTAAACAAAAGACTAAAATTCGACCCGAGAATTCTGCTCAAAAACAACTTTACAGAAGACTCAGAATTAAATGAAAACTGAAAGTTTTCAACGAAATGTACATTTTCTTTTTTAAGTCGACGAATTATATTGTGAACTGAATTACCATGACCAGAAAATCCTGCGAACACCTGCACGCAACCTACGGAAACACTAGACAGCTATTTCGACCTTTTTAGGACTCATCGGCAGTGTATACCGTGATCTCTCCTACTGGAGATCAAACCTGCGACAACAGAATTCAGTGCCGAAACTCTGCCACTAAGACATCAATCCACATCGCACACAAGTGATACCAAATTAACTAGTCATGGTAATTTACGGCCAATTAACGTGAAGGTGTCTTGTAAGTTACATCCGTACTCTCTACAGAGGACACGGTCACGTCCAGTGCCACGTCTTCCCTGGAGAATTGGAAATACGCACCCGGTCATGGTAATTCAATTCACAATATAATTTCTCTACTTAAAACAAAAATGTACATCTATATCTGTATGGATACTTTTTACTTATGCATCATGGTCATTTACTATTTCACAATCTATCTATGCATATCGTGCACTCATTATTGATCTATCAATCTAACCCATCATCTATATCATGATATACAATTTCGATAAGAAATTGTTAGAATTTTCTACTTATTTCCGAAATTTGACGAAAACAATTCATAACAAACAGACGACATTGGCAGACATTTTTTTTTGAAGAAATGAAGGAAACAAATAACTCAACTGTTGCCGTTGAAATAAATCAGAGCACATCCATCTGCGAAGAAGAAATTTACTTGAATTTGATGAATTGGAATAATTAAAGAGTATTAGATATTTCTAAACTGCCAAAGATGAAGCTGAGCAGCGAAGTCACTCAAATCATCATCAAGCATCTTTCAGCTGCTAAGAATGAGTTGATTTATTTTCAAATCAAAAATATCCTGCATTTCCATTATAAGAAAACGTAAGTATTATGTTTTTTTATTTTACAGTTATCTTTTGTTAGCGATAGGTTAATTTAGAAAGAAAAATTTGATAGAAAATACTGTAATATTTCTATTAAAAAAATAAGTAACTATAAAAGATTTTATTGTTTAGAAAATAGTAACCGAACATGAATAATATTAATTTACACTACTTTTCTTTAAAAAATTCTTTTAAAAATTTAGCATACAAATTTAGATAAGAAAATGATATAACAGGAACCATGAAAATAATTTTTTTTGGTTTTTCTTTTCCTTCTAAAGTAAATCTGTAACAAACTCGAAACCAACTAAATTTTATCTAAAGTAAGCGAATTGGTTTATTCAGAGATTTTAAATATGAAAACCTCAATGTGTTGCAATGTTTCGTAGTATAGTTAGTAAATTTATCTCTACATTTTAAAAAAAGGTGGAGAAGTGTAATCACATGAATAATAAAAATAAAAAATAAATTCCCTCTAAATTTATTATGAAGATTTTTTCCACAAGATCTACGTTAAAAAGTTAAATGGAAAATACTGTAATATTTTTATTAAGAAAGAAAATCATGAATTACAAAAGTATAAAATTAAAAGAAGGAAAAATTAACTGTAAAAGATGTTATATCCCAAATTAGAAGAAAATAGTTAACAATCATGAGTTTTATTAATTTACATCAATTTTTCCTTAAAAAAAAAAATACAGCATTCAAATCATGAGTTACAAAAGTACAAAAAAACAGAAGGAAAAATAGCTATAAAAGATTTTATATTCTAAATTAGAAAAGAGTAAATAAACATGAGTTTTATTAATTCATATTAACTTTTCTTTTAAAATTTTTTAACAATATAGCATTCAAATTTGAATTTAAAAAAATGATGTAACACTTAGCATGAAAATATTTTTTTTCATTCTAAAGTGATACATTTGCAACGAACTAACTCCAAAGCAGGTAAATTTTATTTAAAGTAAGGGTATTATTTATTCATTCAGAGTCTTTAAACTGTGAAAACCGCAGTGTTACATTTTTTGTTTGTATAGTTTGTATATAAATCATTACATAAAAAAGAAAACAGTGAAGTGTCATCACGCGAATGAAAACACAAAACAAAATCCCTTAAAAATTCTGAATGAAGAAAATTTTTTTTTTGACAAAAGTAAGAGAAATGAATTTTTTTTGGTATATTTTATTTGCTGGTGAGATTAAATTTGATAAAATTTTATTTATTCATCATTTACTTACTTTGGTGACAATTGTTATATTTTCTTGTATAATCATCATCAGCATCATCATATCACACTGCCAGCACGGATCTCCCTGACCCTCTCTCGCCACCAATCTCTATCGCCCATCGCTCATCGTCTTCAAGGCTGTATCGGCACAGAGCTGTTGTATATAGATTCTAGCTGGTTGTCCTGCCTTTGCTCGTCCATGGGAAGGAGTCCACGGGAGTATATCGCTTATGAGTTCATCCTTACTTCTTCAGCAATGTCCCGCATGTCTGGTTCGTCTAACTTGGATAGTTTTCGTGATGGGTGGTAGGTTGCCGTATAGCTGCTGTTTGGTGGGGGTGTTGCTTCCAGGACTGTTCGCAGCATTCTTGTGTAGCTGTTGTCAAGATTTTTCTCCATGCATTTAGTTAGCGTCCATGTAGTGCATCCATACACAGCTTCCTAGGTAGGTGAACGTGTCTGCTAGTTTCAAAGGCCCACTCTTTAGTGTGGAGATGTCGCCTCTTTGATTAAAGCACATGTAGTCATTTTCTAAACATTTATTTAATTTATTTTTCCACTAAGTATTTAAGTTTATTTTTATTTGCTAACTAATGTTATATTTACTTACTCGTATATTATCATAAAAACAAGTATAACTTATTAATTCCTATCGTTAGTTAGTACCAGTTGCTTTGGGGTTATTCATAATTGCGTTATTATCGATTGAGGATTAATATCTTTTCTTTTTACTTTTTAATGAGTGTTGGGAATTGTAATTTGCTGTTCTTTTTGACAAAGACAAAATAATTTCAATCGAATTGATTTGTTTGCTCTGTTACTAGGAAATCTCAGTAATAAAGTTAAATGCGCATAAGCCTTTATGTAATTCCTAAGGTAAATTAATTTGCTAAGTATAAACTGAGCCTCAAAAGATTTCACATAAACTGGAGGCAAAGTAAAAGTGTAGATATTTGCGTGAGAACGCAAGTTTTTTCATTCTTAATTTATATTTTCAATGCTACGAATGCGTATTTGCATGTGTGTGTGTCTGAGAGAGAGAGAGAGAGAGAGAGAGAGAGAGAGAGAGAGAGAGAGAGAGAGAGAGAGAGAAGGACGGACAGACAGACAGACAGAGAGTAGAAATAATATGAAATGGATTATATCTCGAAACATTCCGTCATCCTGTCGACAGAGCTTAAAATCAAGTGACTATTCCGTGTTGAATGTTAAGACACCCCTCACAAACTAAGGGGTTACCTAGATATGACATTAAACTGCATCTGGTTGTGAGTCTCCAATTCTGAGGAGTGTGGATTACTCCTTCGTTGCCATTACTCCTAAGTCCACTCTGACCCGGAGTGGTAGTACCTGTTAGGGCTCCATATATAAATCACATGGATTTGTTTAAAAATTATTTTTGCTTCATAGAAATACGCGATACCATGTAACATTATGTATTAAGAATAGTTCCTTGAAGCTATAGTTGCTTACTAATGTGGAAAAAGAAATGAGTTAGAGAGAGTGTTACTTACGTCTTGCGGGCTCTGTTTCGGGGGATATTGTGGCCAATTATTTATTGCATTAAGTATACAAATTTGGCCCAAGGCCTAAAAAGTGGAGGGGGAAGGCTGGTCAACACTATCCTAAACTCTAACTTAACTAGACTCATTCACTGACCACTATATATCTCCAAAATGAAAGCACCAAAATACCTCAATTAAGCATATCACTATCAAACTACGTTCACCAAAACAACACTTGTGTTCCATGGACTTCTAAACTTAATCCCATATTTACAGTGTGAGGGGAGGGGAATAATTTTAAAAAAAAATTTAACAAAAGCTATATACAAATATACATATTTACAATTCCCCTAAAAACGAAAAGATGAACAAAGTATATACACAGTATGATGGTTAGTATGGGGTCCCCCTCACATACTAAAACATGGCAGAAAGAGGAGTTAACCAGTCGAAAATAGTACCAAAGGAGAATAAATAAATACATAATTAAATGGTAAATAATATAAGTAAACAATAAATGAATGAAATAGCATAAGCACTCCATTGCACTCCTGGAGAACTCCAATTCCTGTCATCTAAAAAGGGGAAGGGAAGGGAGAGCAGAACGAAAGAAGGGGACAAAAAGAAAAGGGGGCCAATGACCTCACACACTCTAGCTAAGTTAACTAAAATAGGACAAACTAAATCAAAATGGCCTAAAATCTAACTTACCTGGGCTGGGTGGTCATGTCCTTCCGGTAACCCAAGATCCTTACGTCCCTGGGATGTCCAAGCTGAAAATAAGGCTAGCTCCTACCACGCGACACAAGCGTGCAACAGTCACCCACCTTTTGCCAAACTCCAGTGAAGAGAGTCTCTTTCTCTCAGACCGGATTGTGACTTTGATTTGGTGCTTGAAAAAGGCCACCAGGGTCTGAGAAGAAAAAGACTCTTCCTCGTAGAGTTCCTTTTTTCTCGTCGTCCAAATCACGACACGCATAACGCCGAGTAAGCAGAGAAACACATAATGTTCCTGTCTGTTCAACTTCGGTACCACATTGCTGCACACAGAACAGGCTTCCAAGACGAAGAACTTTCCATTAAGGATGCGAACCATGTAGCCTTCAAGAAGCTTGCACAGCGGTCGCACAACCGGGCAGTGAAAGAAGGCGTGACCAATAGTCTCCTCCAAATCACCGCACCGGCTGCACTCTGGCGAAATAGCCTGACGTGCTGAAGACAATTTCTTGCTGACCCAGAGGGCATTCCGAATGACCAACCAGGTGAGGGAAGCCTCGTCGTTATTGAGACACCTCATCCTGGGGGCCCAAGGCCACATCAAGCGACCCTCTGCCTCCGTCACACCGAGCTCGCCGATCAGACCATCACTAGCGGCCCCCTGACTAAACAACGATATAATGCCATACTCGACAACGACCGGTTGTCAGAGAGACCTGTCTGCAGCCGAGAGAGAACTTTCAATGCATGCCGGCACTCGCAATAGAAGGGGCACTCGCGTCTGGGCAAACGGTGGGCCTCCCCGTCAGCTGAATGCACACTTCTTAGCGACGGGAAAGATTGTTTAGCGTCTTCTCTCCAGACGCTTCCCGCCGCCGTATCTCGTGAACACATCCGGTCTAGGAAGGTAAGGCGCAAAGTATAGCGCCGTGCCTCGACGTTCGGCACACCTAGACCGCCTTCGGAAGGGTGAAGGTAACAGATCTCCCGCCGCACCAAAGGACACCTCTTAGCCCAGACGAACTGGAAGAGAATCCTTTCCAGCTTAAATAGGATGGTGGGCGGGATAGGAAGCACTGAAAGTCAGTAGACGACAAGGGAGTAGATGTGCGAACAGCACACCTCAGCCCGACCCTTAAGGGAAAGCCGCCTTCGTAGCCACAACTCCGTTGCAGCCACGACCATTTCCAGTACTTCCGACCAATTTTTCTCCAATTGAAGATCAGGCCCGAACCAGACGCCGAGTATCTTGCACGGGCCGTCTTTCCAAATGAAGGGGCCGGGAAGAGCACAGCCTTTCCACGAGTCCAACCGCAAGCCGACAGACTTTTCGCGTTTAATCTTGGCCCCTGTCACAGCTTCGTACCTTCCGATTTCTTTGCTCACCTCCTCCACCTCGGCACTGCTCGTTACAAGAACGCTGACGAGATGAAGACTGTCCTGGATAGTCCTACCCTTCACAGCACAAGTCTGTTCGGGGCAAATCAGACTAGGCAGGACAGTCTGCAAACGGTTTGCTAGGATCTTCGCCAAAATCTTTAAGTCAGTGTTTAACATCGTTAAAGGGCGAAAATTACTAATCCCATCCCCACCATGTTTGTTCTTACGAAGAAACTTCACTATACCCCTGGTGAAGCTTCTGGGTATGGTACCCTGCCTCATCCAGTTGTCATAGATGGTAGCCAGTAAGGGGGCAAAGATGTGCGACAGCCTCAAGTACACTTTATAGGGCAGTCCATCAATTCCGGGAGACTTATCCAGCCCGACCGACTTCAGTACTTCCCGAATCTCCTCCTCCTTTATGCGCCCCTCACACCCAGCTGCTTCAGTCGCTGAAAGGCGAGGGAAGTCGGCAAGATAGGTGTCGAACTGAGCAGAGCTCAGTCCGGGCTCCCTAGCAAAAAGCTTCAAGAAATACTGTCGGAACTCCCTACAGATGGCTTCGTTTGTAGTTCGACGTTGCCCATCCGGAGATGTGACACTGGCGATATGCCGATCTGTCGCATGCCTGAGTTCCTCGGCCCGTAATTCCTGGGCCATATTCGTCGCCTCGCAGGACATTCTTTTTAACCTAGCCCTAACTACCAGAGCTTGGTACTCCTTAATTTGCAAGGAGGCCAGCTCGGCCTTAGCTATGTTAACTTGCTCACTATCTCCCGCCAACACCGCCCTATCTAGCTTATCCTTAATTGATCTTTGCTCCGCTACCATAGCTGACTTGAGTCTCCTACCATAGTCGGCAGCAAAGGATCTAATGCTATCCTTAAGGTTAGCCCACCACCTATTTCCCATAATAGCCCCCGTCAGTTCCTGCTTTATCATTAGTTCTAGCTGGTTCCGGAAGTCATCCTCCGCCAAAAGGGAAGAGTTGAACTTCCAGTAACCAGACATCCTACATCTAGCCTTATCTAACCTAATCGACACACATAAGAATTTGTGGTCGGAATCTTTATAGGGATCAAAACTTGGACCACCTAAATAATCTAAGTCGACTCGCTTAACTAACACTCGGTCCAAATAGCTATAAAGCTGGGCCGAGGCGCCCCTACCGGTCCAAGTCCAAGATATCTTATTTGGATACCTTTCGCGAAATTTGTCAACGAAATCAAGTCGTTGGACAAAATCACGAAAATATCTGGCATCCAATGTATTAGTACCCGCACTAATAGCCCCTCTATCTAAATTGGGATCAAGGACGGCGTTCCAATCTCCCACTAAAATTACCCGCTTGGATGGAACAACGTACGGCTCGATGCGCCGGAAAAAGGCAGGGAGCTCACTGGTAACATTGGGTCCATAAACCCCAATCAGCTGAAATGCCTTATCCTTTATGGTAACGTCCAGAACACAAAGTCTGCCCGCCGGATCTGAAAGAACAAGAGCCCACGTAGCGTCCAGACGTCTACTTATCAGCCAGGTGACACCTCTGGAACAACCATCAAAATATGCTGAGAAGGACAAATAGTCCCTCGACAGAATACCTTCATGGAAGTTGGAGTCAAAGTGAGTCTCCTGTAAACAACATATATCAATGCCGCGACGCTGGAGGTATAAAAATAACTGGGATGTCTAGAATCCGACCCCAGGCCGCGGCCATTTAAGCTAGCCAACCTTAAATCCATCATGAACATTTACAGGGGGTGAGTGCCCGGACTAAACATAGCTGGGGTCAGGACACCGACGGTCTGGCTCATGGATCCTGTGGCCATCTCATTAGTGATGGCTCCGTCATGAGCGAGACCCCCGACGTCCCGCGGATAGGTTAATTTTAGGGCCCTATAAAGGGAGGGGTGCAAAACAACAGGGACCCTCCCAACAAGACCCTTACATGAAATGAGATCGTCTTTGAAATATGATATCGGGCCTCGTTTGCCTCTCCGAGCATTTTCATGACAACTTCCGACCCTCGGCCCTTGTGAATAACGGTGGTGATCCATGCATGGGGGAAATTTTTGGGGTCCTCCACTTTTCGTCCATTTACCTCCTTGAAATTGTGGAGGACCCTCAAATCTTTTAGGAGTTGCGGCTGGACCTTGTAGAGACGATCCAGGGCCCCCTCATCCACCCGGCAGATGCTGGTTCCCGAATGATGTCGTGGTTTTTCTTTCTTTTTTTGGTGTTTTTGGACCTCATACCCCAAACTGTCTATAGATGAACTCCGCTGCCGTTTCTTTGGGGTTGTACTCGGAGATAAAGGTGCTGCTGCTGTTGCTGGTGGAGACGGTTTAATTGGGGGTGAATCTAACGCCAGCGGAGGGTGGGTGGGTCCCTTTTTTTTGGTATTAAAATGGTCATCAATGGTGTGGGCATGGATCTTTGGGGTGGCGTGGACGGTGGTCTAATGATGTGTGGCCGTTTTGGAGATGAAGGGGTGGAATGAGGGGGCTCTGGTCGAGGAGACGATTTGCGCTCCTGGTCCAGCCGCTTTTTGAAGTCAAGAAGTTTTTCAAATTTCTCCCGGCCTGGGCTAAAAGATCTGACCTTGGGAGGAGTGGGCTGTTTAGGTGGGGTCTTGGGTGGGTATTTTGATTTGGGGGAAGATGTCTTTTGGGCATATGATTTTGCTGGAGGAGAACTACTGATATTGGACTTTGGTTGTGAGGTGGGTGGACTGTTGGTGCTCACCTGGGACAACTTTCGGGAGTGAGGATCCGCAGGTTGGAGCTTCTTTTTGTTTTCTTGGGATTTTTTTGTTAGGGCGATGGCTTCTTCAATGGTCGCTACCAATATATCCCAGAAAGCGTAAGAGGTACCAGCTATTATAGCTTGTGCCTTTACGCCCAGGCTGGAAAGTTGACGTAATACCATGTCTTTGGCGGGTTTCATGATCTTGCGAGACCGTTTATCCACAACAAAGACAGACACCATTCTTTTCTTTTGGTCTTGCCTTACTTTCTCCAAATTGAACATAAGCCCATGCTCCTACACTTCGCTGGAGATGGCCTTTGCCTGCTGGAGTAAGTCCTCGACGTCAACCTGGATCTTTGGAGGCGCTGTCGAACTATTCTCTGGTTTTTCTTTTTCCTGTTCTGGGGCATTTTTAGACAATGGTGATTTTGTATTGTCAGTGGGAGGGGCATTTTTGTCAGGGGAGGGTAGTTTTCCATGTGGAGATTTTTCTTTTTGGTCAGGGGGAGGGGCATTTTTGGAGGAGGGTGATTTCTTTTTCTTTTTCTGGGGGGGAGGTTCACCCTTGTTTGGGGAGAATAAGGCCTTTATGGCCGAGCCGTCTGACCGGCCGGCCATAAATAATGTGACGCTAAACTAAAAGGGTGAAGGGAAAATGAGAAAAACTAAAATTAAAAAAGGTCAGAAATTTAGTCCAGCCGGGAGAAGCCGACATAATGAGGTAAAATCCGTTTGTTTGTAATTCTTTGTAGTGCCTAAAAAAACAAAACTTTCTATGGAAGCCAAAAAATGGCTGCCTCCTTGTAAAAAAACACACACCACTTCCATTCAAACTGGAAATGACGAGGGGATATTGTGGCCAACATGAATGTCTATCAGATTCTGATATTTATGGTCAGAATTGAGAGTAGGAGGGGTGAGAGGTGATTACAACCTATATATTCAGGTTCAGTCACCTCTTTCTGGTTCAGTCTAAATTGTGTTATCATGGGGACCAGACCGTTATTTTTTCTACTCCAGAATTTTAGATAGTTCTGTTACCAGACCTTGTTGGGCGGGTCGCTTAAAGAGCAATTCTTTTTTGCAACCCCGATTGCTGCCTGCACTTTAAGTATCGCCCTTCTACTATTTTTTTCTCGACATATTGCAAAAAAGAAATTTCAAGAATTTCTCTCTTTTTTTTGCTGACCTGTTACCTAATTGGTCTTCTACTTTCTCAACATGGAGGTTTCCAGGGAACAGATCCTTAGACGGATGACCGTACTGAAAATCAAGGTTGAGGACCGGTTGAGGCTGTGCCATGGGGATAGAGTGACCCCACACATTTATGCTACCTTCCGCAAGGATATTTTGGAGTATATTCATGAAATGGAAGTATGTATTACTAAGCTGGAATTGTCTCAGACTCCAGAGACAGATGTACTGGAAACAGAAGTTAGTTGGGCCTCTCAACTCATGGAATACCATATAGAGCTGGGTGGACTGGATGATTCCTTGGCTGTACCAACTGCCAGTTCTTCCGTGGATACATCTACTTCGACATCAGGAAGAAGTTCAGCTTCCTTTATAGTTAAACCTCCACAGATGCAGATCACTGGCCCAACATTCATTGGTTCTGAGATGGCTACTGATCACTTGAGTTTCCTGAATTTTTTGTCGAGATTCGAAAACTGTGTGGTTGGTATGGCTAATGACGCTGAACACCTAAATTTTTTAAAATGCTCCCTTACAGACCAAGCCTTGCAGCTAATCAACCATCTAAGCTGCACTAACACAAACTATCAGCATGCCCTTTCTTTATTGAAGAAGGAATACTTGAATATCAATGAGATCATTGATCAAATATTCCAAGACATATTGGATTACATACCAAAGAAGGAGATTTCCTACTCGGAATTTGGTGAGTTCATTTCCAGGATGGCATCTCTCTTGGAGGAGTTAGGAAACACCTATTCCTGCGACTTTTCTGAGGATAATTCATGTGGAGCTTGGTTGATGGCCAAGATCCTTTTTCTGAAATTTCCCAAGGAGCTAAAGGGGGAAATGATTGGGTTGATGAGGAGGTGCATACCATCCTTGTTTTCCATATTGGAGCTCACAGGGGAGGCAATTAAATGACTACAGGTCAAAGAAGGCACATCTGCTAATTCTTCTTTTGATACTGGACGGAATTCTTCTCAGGGAGTGGCACGTAGACCCAAGAGTACCTCATCTTTCCATACTGGTGCCAGCCCCCAGACGTTGCCTGGGTATTCTCGAAGCTTGCCCCCCATTTTGTTTGTGACTTTCATCAGCGGAAAGAAGTCTGTCGCTGTTAATTGCCTCCTGGACACAGGCAGTGGGAGGTCATATCTGTCTGCTGAGGTGCTGCGTGGCTTGGGCTCAATAGAGACAATTGGCATGAATTGCCAGATTAGATTATCCACCCTGCTTGGTGAGTGTGATCAAACTTTCAAGGAAGTGGCTCTGGAAATCGATTTGGGTTGTGGAAATTCAGTGACATCTCATGTTTTAGTAACCGAGCCGATAGATTTGTCTGCCTGACTGACAAATTTGAAACCTTTGTTAAATGCCTTCCAGGATGCTAAATGTTCCCTGGCCAGGAAATTTGAGACTGGCTTGGACTTTATACCAATCAAGGGTATTATTGGTTTGGACCTCCTGCATCAATTGGGTCCCTGTCAGCTTGTTCCTTGTCTGAAGGGCTGGGCCTTTTCCCTACCAGCAGGTGTTGTTCCATTTGGAGCAGTGGAATCCTTCTCCAAGGATCCAAATCCCCCCGAGGTGGCACACCTCTCATTTAACTCGGTTATGATGCAAACTCCTCAAGTGAAATCATCCCACCTGTGTTTTGTTCTCGAAAGCCAACCCTCATACCTAGACCCCTTGGCCGAGTTCTTCCCTGATAGTGAAGTACAGAGGGGGTTGGAACAGATGTTCAACTTGAAATCTCTGGGAATACATGATGAAAATCACTTCTCTGACTATGATCTAGAGCAGGTGAGACACTTTCAAAATGCCATAGAGTTCAAGGATGGTAAGTACTATGTGGAGCTTCCCTGGCATGCTGACAAGTTGGCCAGAGTCCCATCTAATCATGCAGTTTCTTTGTGTATTGTAGACCGGGTGACTAAGGACCTGATAAAAACAAATATGTATCAGGACTACTTGGAAGTATTCCAGCAGCAGGAGCAGGAAGGTATAATTGAGGAGATCTTTGTGCCTATCCATGAATTTGAGAATTATGTGTGGATACCACATCGACCTGTTGTTAAGTATGACCCTACAGCTACGACCAAGATCCGTCCTGTGTTCAACTGCAGTCTGAAGACCGGTAACGGAATGTCTCTAAATGAAGCCACTTACTCTGGCATCAACCTCACAGGAGACATGTTAAATTTGTTGATGAGCTTCAGAGCTAATAATTACATTCTGTTGGCGGACATTTGAAAAGCATTCCTGATGATTCATTTCAGCCTGGAGGCTGACAAAAACAAGTTCTGCTTCTTCATCAAAGACGGGGATCATCTTCAATGTTTTTGATACTCTACACTGATTTTTGGATTCACCGCCAGCCCATTCATACTGGGTTGTATTCTTAAATTTCATGCAGCTCGGTACCCATTAGATGATTGCCGTAAAATGATGGAAAACCGATTTTATGTGGATAACTTAGTTACAGCTGAAGCAGATCCACATAGACTTGTTGAACTATATTCCCTTACAAAGGAATGCCTGTGAGAGGGAGGATTTATTCTCCAGTCCTGTAATACCAATGTTGACGCCCTCCGAGATAGGATGAGAAGGGATGGTACGCTGAGTGTACATGACAAGGAATGGGAGAAGGCACTGGGGTATCGATACCATCCCTTTTCAGAAAAATTGCATGTGGTCCCTGTCCAGTGTGATCTTGGTGCCTCAACGAAGAGAAGGATCCTTTCTAAAGCTTCAAAATTATTCGATCCATTGTCTTTCTGCCTCCCGGTTACAGTCCGAAGCCATGTTCTTCTTAGGACTATGTGGAAGAAACAGTTTGGTTGGGATGATTCTCTTCCTCCTGAAATTTTGAGTAGTTGGAGGGAGCTTGCTAAGGACCTGTCAGGATTAAGTGATATTCATTTTAATAGACAGGCCCTTGTTTCAGGACAACCTGGTGACTTGTACATCTTTTGTGATGCGTCTAAGGAAGCTTATGGATTTGCGGCATATGTGGTACAAGACAGACGATCCTGCTTGCTGTTCGCTAAGGTGAAGGTTGCCCCAATGAAAGAAAAAACTCTGCCTGTATTAGAACTAAAGGCAGTTTATCTTGCACTAAAATGTTTGCCAACCATCTTGAGTAATTGTGAGCAGTTTGTTCCAACTAAGTTATGTGTGGCCACCGATGCCCAGGTGATGTTGTCTTGGCTGTTATCCCAATCTATGGCGAGCAAGAACATTTTTGCCAAAAACAGATTGAAGGACGTCCTACGAATGAATGGTGAGTTAGAATCTCAATATGGACTAAAACCTCTTTTTAAGTATGTGGTCACGACACAAAATCCAGCTGATATGATAACAAGAGGATTAATGTTGAAGAGGTTTCTCTCCAATTTTGAATTTTGGTGTGCTGGTCCCCCTTGGCTAGGTGAAGGACTCCTTCAGTGGCCAGCACCAGAGTTACCATGTTTAAATAAACGTTGCCGACAGATGGCTCATGCTTCTATGAACTGTTCACTGGTCTTGGACCAAGAATGCCCTTCTGTCATACCCATCTATAGGTTCTCAACTTTTTCTTGTCTGCTAAGGGTTACTTCATTGGTCTACAAGTTTTTGGCCATCAAACTGGAGCGTGTATGGGACAATAATTCCAAAGCCGCAATCTATTGGATGAAGTTACTCCAGAGACAGGAATTTCCTGCAGAGATTGAGTATCTGAAGGAGCCTATGAGGAACCAGGAACCCATGCAAGTTCGTGCCTTGGATCTTTTCCTGGATTCTGATGGATTAATCCGCTCAAGAGGAAGACTAGATCGATCATCACATCTTGCATACGAGGTAAAAAATCCCATTTTGCTAAGGAAATATCACCCTGTTACAAAACTCGTTATTGTAGACTGTCATGTGAAATGTTCTCATTTGGGAACTGGAGCAACCTTGGCTGAGTTGAGGCAGAGTGGCTACTGGGTTCCACAGGGTAGACAAGCAGTAAATAAGGTCTTGGCATCTTGTGTTAGATGCAAGCGGTACAATTCCAGACCTGTACTACCCAATACTGTAGCCAGTCTACCGGCTCCTCGTGCTGATTTTGAAGTGCCATTCCAACATACTGGAGTTGACTTCACCGGCCATGTCTGGCTAAAGGATGGAAGTTCGGACCAAAAAATGTATCCATCTCGAGAGAGCACACGTCAACAATTGTTCCTCTGCATACCTTAGGAGACCATTTCCTGGTCAATTATTTCTCCCTCCTAAACCAAATGAACCCAATGCCTCTGGCTAAGTACTAAACTCCCGCATAACCATTTACAAGTGTTTTGTCATTCTCTTCAACTCACGGCATAAGGAAAACTTCCTCTCAAGCAGTCATTAAACTACTAGATTGAAAGCCATCAGTATCTATGTGTTCATTATTTGTTTCCTTTCTATAAAAATAACAACAGGCAACAGAATGATACTATGTCAATTACCATTTATGCCAAAATGGTAATATCATCTGCCCTTTTGTTATAAGGTAATCTGTTTGCACCTTAAAATTCCAGAGAAATTTGTGCATCTTGTTCTCAAGGACAGATTCCAGGGTGTGCATATACTACTTGTTCATATGATCAAATTTCAATTTCTTGCACAATTCCCTGTGGATAACCTTCTCCACCCAGTTGTTTTTAGTCCTATACTCTTTTTGAACTAATTTGCTGCATTCGCTTATTATATTATTGATTGTTTTGTCTCTCTCACCACATGATCCACATCTGCTGTTTTGTTGTGTCTTGTCCATTTTTGTTTTAATATAGTTTGTCCTTGTGGCATTATTTTTTGCTGCTATTCAAAGAGATATTATCATTATTATTATTATTATTATTATTATTAGTTACTTGAAACCATATAACTGCAAACAACTGATTATCATTAAATAAAAATAGTTACTTGAAACCATATAGTTGTGTATAAATTATTAGTATTAGATAGGAATACTTATATCATACAAGTGAGTAAATTATTTGTATTCCATAGGAATACTTGATATAATACAACCATGTGCCAAAAAACACCCAAGAAACAACTATACAAGAAATGTAAATATAAATGTACAATGTACTCAATTCCCTAACCTCTATGCTTAAAATAACTCTAGACAGGTTGACATGCTGTTAAACCAAACTAACCAATCAAAATATTCAAAGAAAGCTATATTTCCAAGAAAAGAAAACAATCTTTCTCTATCTTAACAAAGAAAATTACCTGTTTTGATAATACAGACAGAAATTGCCAAAGAAAAGCCATTTGCCCAAGAATTTAAATGTTTTCCCAAACAGAATGGAGCATCATAAAAATCTGTTTTTGTACAAAAATGCAGTAGTTTGCTATCAGTTATTCTATGAAACCCTTCACTTTTAATATTTGTCTTGCTGCCACATTTATGTTGATAGATAAAACTTGTATTATGTATGTAATTTATCAAGAGTTCACTTAGTTGCATTTTGATGAGGAGATGGACACTTGCATTTTGTCTCAAACAAGATGGTGTCATAAGGTCTTACAATCATTATCTTGCTGTTAATCAGGTGACTACTCACTTTAGTTTACATGACAGATATGATAAGAAAAAGAAAACAAAACAAATCCCAGTAGCTGGATGAATATTGATATCTTTGAAATATGGAATCTTTATATAGTGTATTCACATTTTACCATAATGTTCATTGTCAATAATAAATTCTTCATATCTTCAACAATAAATAACAAGGCAAAGGACAATGGTATCACTCTTCTGATCTCTCCCACAAGACATGACTCATAAGCTGCAATCAACATATTTAACAATATCCATTGAAAAAGTGCTAAAAAGTTACTTACAATGGCTGACAATTAAGTAACCCTGGAAAGGTATTTTTAATTTAGAAGATAGCATAATGTTTATGAAAATCTGATCCTAAGGCCCTTACAAACACACATATTATAGTAATCTCTAAAACAACAAGGATTTTCCCATTGTGCAGAAATGTACTTAAAGATTTTGAATTACTTAGTTCATGTTACAGAGAAGAAGAATTAAGAGATAAAGCACCTATATTTATTCAAGCCTCAGTTGAAAAACAGGAAACCTTAGATATGCAGCTTTCTGTTGAAAAACAGACAGCCACATATCCACCACTTCCAAAATGTAGTAATAATGACTGTCATATTGACTAGAATGTGATTAAATACTAATCACTACAGCATATAGTAATATATGTGAAAGTCAAGCCAAGAAAGGACACTGAAAGTTAAAAAACAGTTACAAAGCAATATTGACAGACACATTGTACACTTAATGTGCAATGGAATTTGCAGAAAAGAAAAAAAACTCCAGTAAACCATTGCCCAGTCAGCTAGGGCTGTAGAATACACTGACTGCACCTCTGCAGAAGGGTAAGACCCCACCACCTCCATGCAAGTCCTGAATATGACACTAAACAATGATGGTGAGGTTCTAGTGATGCTGGAGCTTTAGGGAATTCGGAGCACCCCTTCATTGCCATTGCTCCCAGGTCCACTCGGGCCTGAAATAGTAGGACCTGATAGGGCCCTATCTATGGGTTAAATAGAACTAAATGCATACTCATGCTAGATTGAATTGTTTGAATTAGAACTGTTTGACTAAACTGAATAGTGTGAAATAGAAATATTTTAGACAATTAAACTGTACTTTCATTTAAACTGCGTGCTTATGCTAAACTGAATTGTTTGAAATGGAACTGTTTTTGACATTGAAAATGTACAGGGTGGAATGATAAAATTGTTGTTCTAAAGAAAACAACACTACAGCTTTATTTTAAAACTTTTATTGAAAAAATTAATTCAGGTAACTTGATTATATAGTAGAACTGACATCTATTCAATGTAGCCACCTTCAGCCTCAATCACTGCTTCATTACGGATCTGGAACTGGGAGCATGCCTTTTCCACAAGCGCCAGCTGGAGCATGCCGAATACTCGGCAGATGGCGGCGATCAGGCTGGCTTTGGTGTTGTGGGAGGTCATGCTGGTGATGTTCTCGACGTATGACCAAACGAAGTAGTCCAGCGGGTTCAGGTCGGGGGAGGAGGGGGCCCAGTGAGAGAAGGGTACAAAGTCATAGCACTCCTTCTGAAGCCAAGCCTAGGTCTCTTTGGACTTGTGGGCCGGTGCCGAGTCCTGCTGCCACACCCAGGGTCTGCCACTGGCCACCTGATTACACCAGGAGATCACCACACTCTTCAGCACATCCAGGTACACTTTGGTGTTGACTTTCAAGCCAACTTTGAAGATGTGAGGTGGCATGATGTGGCCCTCACTTGAAACCACACCAAAGACCATATCTGTAGCCGGAAACATTGTTTTCATCACCCTGGGCACGTTCCTGTTATTTGTGGCAATCCAGATTTGCATTTTAGGGTGCTGGCAATGGTCCTGTTGTCATAACTTGGATCGGTAGAGAGCATGAGTTGTACAGCGGCGCATCTCCGATCTCGCTTGTTGAACATTGTGTCACTTTCAGACATGATAGAAGGCTCCTATCACTCTTGGGATTTGTACACAACTGGCCAACTAGTAGATGGTCTGCAACAAAAAAAGAAAACCGGTTTTCATTAAACAGAAATGGAATCATGTTGTCTTTTCTAGGGTGACAATTTTATTGTTCCATCGTATACTTACACTAAACTGAATTGTTTAATATAGAAGTTTTGATATTTAACTGGGCATAAATAAAATCTACACTTATACTAAACTGAATTAGCTGAATTAGAACTGTTTGAATAAACTGAATAGCTTGAAATAGAAATGTTTTAGAAAATTAAACTGTGTACTCCTGCTTAACTGAATTGTTTGAAATAGAACTAACTATTTGCATAAAAATGGATTTCGCATTAAATAACCTACAAAGGTTGATATCCCATAAAAACCAACCAACCAACCAAATCAGTAAAGGCAAAAGAAAGCTGAATATATGCATAAAATGCAGACAAGAAAGGCAACAGATGTATTATGGTGATCATGAAAGTTTGCCAGAACTTTAAGAACTCAGTAGTACATGGTAATGATTCCAATACTGACACATACACAACAAAAGAATCAATAATGGATAACATTCAGTGAGGGTACATGATATATAAGTTACCTATGTAATAAAGAAAAGCAGAAAATAATTTGTTGGTACCGTTCTTTTACTAACATCCAACTTGCATAATATTAGTTTTAAGTCTTTAGCTTTTATTAATTCCTCTATAACTTTTGTACCCTTCTCATGATATCTTTTCTGTAGGGAACAAAACTCTCCCAAAGAATGATCAGAATGAAAAAATGTTGCACATCCATATACTGTTTCAACTGGTATATTTATTAATTCACCTGTCTTATAATTGTTTACTCTACTAACATTTATGTAATTTTAAGTTTTTGTTTTATATATTTTGAAAATGCTTTACAATTTTATTTTAATATTTCAATTTTGCATTTGCTTCCATTTTTCCATAATCATTTTTTTCCAAATTATTTCCAAGTGTTATCTTTTTTCTATTTTCTTTTTTGAGATCATTCTAAAAGCTATTACAGAAATAGCACAAGGTAGAAAATTGGGAAGGGGGAAGGTAAATTAAAACTGAAAAAGCAATGGGGACAAAAGAAAAATAAAATAAGACCAATACATTTCCATAGCCTAGCATTATTGGAAACAGTATATCCAGTTTTTCCCCTCTTTTTAACAATTGAAAAAGTAAGTCATCAGCGTGAACACCATTTGATTTTGTTTTAGAAAAGGTAAACAATATGACTTTCTCCATCAAATTATTGGTTAACAAATATTTGTTAAGTCAGTCACTCCCATCCTTATTTAATTTCATGAAATTTGTATTTAAAAAGAAACTCAGATAGAATTGAAATATTTACATGTCTTATAAGCAAATGTTAAATCTCAAAAAATATCCTAAATCACACAGAAAACAGCAAAGAAATGAATACATAGTTTATTTGTAAAGTCTTTTGTATTTTTGAATACAGTAGTCACATTTTAATTGTGAAAGAATATTAGTTGGAATGGATTGGAATTCAGTAATGATTTTAAATAATTGAAAATTCCTTATTCTATTTCCATGTGGAAATATCTGAATGTTTGTTATTAAATATAACTACAGGAAAGGGTCTACACAAATGGATACTTTTTGTTTCACTCATTATCTATGTATGCATCATGGTCATTTACTATTTCACAATCTATCTATGCATATCGTGCACTCATTATTAATCTATCAATCTAACTCATCATCTATATCATGATATACAATTTCGATAAGAAATTGTTAGAATTTTCTACTTATTTCCGAAATTTGACGAAAACAATTCATAACAAGCAGACGACATTGGCAGACATTTTTTTTTAAGAGATGAAGGAAACAAATGACTCAACTGTTGCTGTTAAAATAAATCAGAGCACATCCATCTGCGAAGAAGAAATTTACTTGAATTTGATGAATTGGAATAATTAAAGAGTATTAGATATTTCTAAACTGCCAAAGATGAAGCTGAGCAGCGAAGTCACTCAAATCATCATCAAGCATCTTTCAGCTGCTAAGAATGAGTTGATTTATTTTCAAATCAAAAATATCCTGCATTTCCATTATAAGAAAACGTAAGTATTATGTTTTTTATTTTACAGTTATCTTTTGTTAGCGATAGGTTAATTTGGAAAGAAAAATTTGATAGAAAATACTGTAATAGTTTTATCAAAAAAATAAGTAACTATAAAAGATTTTATTGTTTAGAAAATAGTAACCGAACATGAATAATATTAATTTACTCTACTTTTCTTTGAAAAATTCTTTTAGAAATTTAGCATACAAATTTAGATAAGAAAATGATATAACAGGAACCATGAAAATAATTTTTTTTTGTTTTTTTTTTCCTTCTAAAGTAAATCTGTAACAAACTCGAAACCAGCTAAATTTTATTTAAAGTAAGCGAATTGGTTTATTCAGAGATTTTAAATATGGAAATATTTTTCTATTTAATTACTTACTTACTCCAGTAGCAATTGTTATATATCCTGGTATGCAGTCATTTTAGGCTGTTATTTCATTTATTTTTCCACAAAGTATTTAAGTTTGTTTTTATTTGCCAACTAATGTTATATTTACTTACATGTATATTCTCACAAGAACAAGTATAACTTGTTAATTCCTATTGTTAGTTAGTACCAATTGTTTAAGGGTTGTTCCTAATTTTATTATCGATTGAGGATTAATACCTTTTCTTTTTACTTTGATTTTTTAATGATTGGTGAGGATTAAAACCTTTTCTTTTTACTTTGATTTTTTAATGATTGGTGAGGACCATAATTTGTTGTGTAATTAAAATTGATTTGATTAGTTTGCTCTGTGATTAGGGAATCTTAGTAATAATGAAACTTAATGTACATAAGCTTTTATGTAATTCCTAAGGTAAATTAATAAGCCTGTAAAGTAGCAATGACAAAGTAGTGGTAGTATTGACACTTAATTACTTTATTTAAAAGGATTTAATTTTATAAAATATGAATCCTTTTGCCGAAAATAAAACAGCAGTAAAAAAAGAAAGGAAAAAATAAAAAGATAAGCGTACCTCATGCGTACAACTAAGAACTATTTATTACCAAGTAAATAAAAATCAATAAAAAGGAGTGACAAAGTTTTGAAGAAAAACACTAGTTGCTAAAATTAATTGCTGTTTAAGTGACCAGTCCAAAAAACTGAATCAAATAACAAGCTTGATGATTTTTATCATTAAGGGTTTTCGGACTATTGCCTTCATCTTTATTGTTATTTCCACAACATTTTGGCTGATATATCTTTCTTCAGGTTTTTGTTGAACTCAGGAACCTACATGGAACTTTGAACTACGTTCTTTATTGAATCCATGAGGGTCGCCTCTTCTGATTCCGTTGTTACTCGCTTGTAGTCAGGATTAAAATGGCCCTGATGCCACTTGTTCCCGAAACAAATATGGCGGACGTTGGTAAACTAATCAGTCTCGGGAACTTATTGGTCAGGAAACTCACGTGGTTAGTGCTCACAACTACGTCCGAAGTTTTGATTTCTGTCCCACGATTTTGGGGCCGACTGCATGACAAGGATTGCCTATATATACTCTCGTCTTTCAAAAACTCACTCTTTCCATTTCGATTCACAGAGACAACATGCTCTCATACACTGCGACTTACAGAGACAACTCACTCTTTCCATTTTGACTTCCAGAGACAACACACTCTCTCTCTTACATTTGACTTCCAGCAGTCAACCCCACGAAATGTATACTCTCTGAAACTATATTTTTCCTTGTTCTTCCTTTACGGTTAGACTTTCTCCAGCCTCGAAAACAACCATAGAAATTTCGTCAAACCACCGAAAGAAAGAAACAACCAACATGAGAGAAGACACGTTCCTCCTAACATACATAATTAAAATTCTGTAGAAATACTTAGTCAACATGTATTTTATAATCTACAGGATACTTTTATTATTTAGTCTTTTTTCATAGTATTCAGGTTAGTTAGACATGCACACACACACATACTCACAAAGGAATATTTAACAGACTGTAGTAGAACACTCGTAATGTTTTGAAATATTTCATTTAAAGTACTTGTCGATATATAAATTTGATTTTGTTTGTACTGCTTTGTTTTAAATGTTTTTTGTACGCGTTGTTTCACATCTTTACTTCAAATGCCCTTTTCAAATATAAACCAACATAAATTGTGGGGGACCAAACATATTCACTAAACGCCAAATAACATGTCACCCCTACAAGCGTTTACGCATCTATTGTGTATGTGCAGATGATATTTGGGGAATTTCTGTCAAGTCCTCTGATGGGGTCCATACTGGGTATTGGGAGGCGCAGTTGGGTGTGGAATTGAGTTTCCCATGGAGATGTCTAATAGTAAATTTATACAGAGTACATTCCCTGAAACAAAAAAGACGCGTTTTTTATATTCTCCAGGGCCCTATCCGAGAAAATTTTAGTGAGTGGTTGATGGTCCTCAACCACTGATAAATCAGGGCATCCTAAAACAAACATTCGACATGATTCCAGTCCATAGACGAGGGCTAGGGCATCACCTTTGACTAGTGAATAGCGGGACTCTGTGTCATTGGTTAAGCAAGATACAACCAAAATAGTTTTCCCATGACTCTTCCCACAATTTGGGTTCATTTCTCCTGGACAATTGCAATGCTTTCGAAAAAGAAAACAACTGACTCCCGTTTTGCTATGATTCGTTGACAGGCATGTCGGCTTAATGATCGTTCCACATCCTCAATTTTCCCATTCTCAAGTTTCCGTACAATTACTTGCTTAGATTCCTAAAAAAAGTTAGTCTAGTATTTCATTCGAATAAAACTTTCTGTTATTTGAGCATAGCAATTCCCAAAAGGGGGCCATTACCTCCGTTTGAGAAAATGCAAGGATACCAGGTTCACAAGTTCAAACCAAGACCTGACGCCCATGATATTCATTGGAGTAGGAAAATGAAAGATTTCCTCAGTCATTTTCTTTGTGGGTTTAACACCATCGGTCATTAGAAAGAATCTGGCAAATTCTACCTCATTTTTTCCAAAATAGAATCACCAGGGTCATAAATTTCAGCCAGACGCGTGAAATCCAAAGGGAGCACCAAGATATCTGTCGTGACCCAATTCTCTAATGAATGTGGTGGTGACTTGTGTCACTGGGGAAAGTGGAAATCTCTGGTATCCGTTCCATGCATCCAGAACTGTTTTCTTGGTCCTAGCTAGGATGATAGAAACTTGATCAAATGGGGGCAGGATATGATGGCTTTCCCTCATGGTGACAGCTTTGTGTTTTTGCAAGTCCGCTGTGCATCTGGGTGAGCCATCTTTTTTAAGTGTGACTACCCTCCTTGAACACCAGCTTGTAGGAATGCACATTGGCACTCCTACAATCTGGTGTTCAAGGAGGGTAGTCACATTAACTTGTGTGATGTCACGATTGAGGACTTTCGCTTTCTTCTGCCAATGGATGCGAATAAATGTGTGAATTGCTGACGGAGTTATATCATGGGTGAATATAAAGTCCATGGCTTTCCTGTCACATTTGTAAGAGTTAGTGTGGGCATGTTTTAAATATGCTGGACTTGCGTATCGATTGTTCCAGTTGGTGCCTATTTGTTTCTGTTGGAATGAATGGGATGGCACTTGGCATCTGTGGAATGGGTTCTCTACAAGGGGATGTGCACTTGACTATTTACTTAGTGACCTTTATAGAGTTTAGATAGGATGTTTGGGCTGGGAAATCAGGTGGCAATAAATGGAAGTACTTCCTGATAAGCAAAAACCAGATGTATTATTTAACACGTAAGCAATTTGTTGTCTCTTACGAACCACTTCTTATATGCATGAACAACACGCCTTTCATATCAAGTTAGTTGTCCATAATGCCACGTATCCGACGACTAGTTTGCATGAAGTATCTTTCCAGGCACTTGAATCGTTTTAATACCTCTGGTCCACTTGAACAAGTTTGAGCCCCGACATCAGCGAACATGAGGACGTGATGACAACTGTGGCTAATTGTACCAGTCTGATTAAGATTATTGATATATTGTTATTCATGAAAACCTACAAGATAAAAGCAAAGAAAAAATTCATTGTTGCATGGACCAAAGGAAAATACAATAAATGCTGTTCAAAGGATAACCAAAACAACATAGACTCATGGGAACCCAATTATTTATATATTTATGATCTAATGAAGGATTCGTTTGTGATAAGCAACATCATCATCTTCATCATCATTCATCAAACATCGAATATTATCTTCTGATAGCAATATGATAAAGTGCGTAATTGTCACGTTTCTTCATAGGCCACTGATTATTGTTATAACAGTATGCAGCACAAAATCATAATTCAAAAATATTTAGTCATTGGTTGTTGAGTTGTATCTATAATTTTGGTTTTATAGAGAATGAGTGATTGAATGATGGATGAGATTTCAAAGAGAAATTTGAAATTAAACTAGAAATAACTTTGCAAAACTTCTCTCATTGATTAAAAAACATAAAAATGGAGCAAAAGGCGAAATGAATGACCTTGTGATCCTAAGTGATCCTGTATTCGTCTTGCCTACAGATGTCTAATAAAGAAAAATCTGCCTGCTTTTGAGGCCTGAATTTATGTGAAAGCATGTCTCATGTCGGCAAGAGTCGAATCACGTTTGTAGTAATTTAAGAAATAATTTAAGAAACTCTTTGCTTCAATGTGGCTCAAGGCCAAATGAATGGGGCACCCAATGAGACTTGTACTCACTTGTGTAGGTTAGCTAGTCTAGCTTGCTGACCATTACATCACCAGAGGTGCCCATTGAATCGTGTAAATTTTGACTCCTCTTGACATGTGCATACATAGTGGGTTTATGAGAGAGAAAGGAAGATTTTTTCTCTGTTGGTTTGAGGCTTTAGAGGCAAATGGACAGAATGGGGGAGAACTAGGTGAGTCAGAGAAGAAGAGGAGAAGGGGAAAAGGAGGAGAGGAAAAAGATGAAGAAGAGGAGGAGAAGCAGCAGAAGAAAAGAAAGATTAATCAGCTAGCAAGTTTTGGACTTTATTGTTGACCCGCCTGGACAGAGGGTTTGACATATTGCTAATCCCCAAATTTAGTGGTGCTATGACTGATCTACCAATTGTGGAGTGGATTGAAAATGTGGAGTTGGTATGTGAACTATGTGAGATAAAAAGAGTTGAAAGAGTACTATCACTGCAATTAATAGCTGGGGCTCTCACTGTGTACGGGCAACTGATGAAAGAACAGAGGTCTGATGCAGAGCAGATCAAAGAGGCCCTTATGACTGCATACACGATGGATCCATTCAACGCTTTTGAGCAATTTACATTGCAACAACTTCACCCAGGCGAAACATCAGATGAGTTTTTTGCGGAACTAAAATGTTTGGTTCTGCTGATTGGAGGGCAGCTGGCTGAGTGGTGGATGGCATGGGCATTTGTTTCGAGACTGCCACAACAAGTCAGACAGCTATTCTAGGCATTGACCAGAATGGACCCAATGATCTTGGATTAGATTCTGATTCGAGCTCAGACTGTTATGATTGATGAAAAGGAACCTGAGGGGTTGCTTGCTGCATCCGCTCAACAAACTCATGATGATATTGATGCACCGAATGAAAGAATCATTTGCCTTAAGTGCTCTGGCCCCAACCACCTGGCCAAAGATTGCAGGCAGGGTCACTTGAACTGAACATGGAGGTTCCACCCCGAAATCCGGTGTTTTCGGTGTAACAGTATTGGGCACATCTTATCAAAGTACCAGGGAAATGACTCAGGGGAGTGAATGTCAGCACCAGCCTCCTCCCTAAACAAATAAACGATGTGGTGCTGCCTGCTATGAAGGTGCCTATAAATGGATATGAATGCACTGCCTTTGTAGACTCCGGCTGCTCGTAGACAAAAGTGATCAAACATGTATGTGGCTTTTGCGACAGAGGAAAGCAAACGTGTTAACAGCTGATGGAAGGACCCTGAATTATCACTGATATAGCAGAATTTTGCCTGAGTGCACATAAATCGGTTAGGGGAAGTATGCTTTCTTGTGGAAGATGTGCTCCAATATGCTGCCATTTCCATCGACAAGCCTGATTTTAGCACAAAATTTGATCCTCATAAGAGGGTGTAGACTGCCTCCTAGAAATGAACAAACGGACAAACCCCTGCGGAGCTAAAAAATAGAGTGCCAGAATACACAGAGTCTGATCACGCCTGTGACGAATATGAGAGGGAACTCCAGTTATGGTTGGATAATGGATTGCTGCTGCAATATCCCGCTTAAGTGTTTGATTCCATTAAATGTGGTTATAAAAAAAAACAATCAGAAAGTCTACCCAGTGCTTGATTACTGTGTTAAATGGTTTTATGGACATGTATACTGCTAAGTTGGAGGTGTGTGCACAAAAGTTGTGAGAATGGCAACAAGGAACCAATGTGTCTCTGCTGGATTTAAGGAAAGCGTATATGCAGATACATGTTGATAAGGTGCTGTGGCCTTATCAAACTGTAATGTTTAAGGGTCGGAGGTACTGTCTCACATGGCTGGGTTTCAGTTTGAATGCGCCTCTTGTCATGTGAGTTATAATTGACTCAGTGATGTCTCATGACAGGGTAATTAAAAATGCCACAGAAACATACATTGACAACATTTATGTCAATAAAAGCTTGATTCCTGTTGCACATGTGAGATAGCACATACGAGACAATGGACTTACTTTCAAGGATCCAGAGAAACTGGAAGATGGAACTAAGGTGTTAGGCTTGCATGTCTGCGAGGAGAATGGTACTCTCCAATGGAGGTGGAATGAGGAAGTCATGAATATCCCTCAAAAGATTACTTGCTGGAGTATGTTCTCTCTATGTGGAAGATTGCCCAGTTAACTGAGAATGTGTTTAATAGTGCAAGGCAACTGACAGGTCAAACACTGCAGTTGTTGGTCCTTTTTTAGTATGAAAGAGTGAGTAAGCCTTGTATGACCAATGCGCAATCAGGAAATAATGACTTGTTCTCTTCTTGATTTTCTGAAAGCTGGTCTCCATTCTCCCAAAGTAGAATGGATTTGGAAGACTTTATTATGGATGTTATTTTTCCATTGTTGTTGCTATTTTGTGTGAAGGAATTTATTGATTGTGGGTTTCAGGTCAGTATATGGAATCCTGAATTTGTTGGGGGTCAGATCTAAAGCCGATTTGGCTGCTGAGTCTGTGCTTTCATTTCCTCTCACTCCAATGTGGCTTGAGATCCAGCATATGATTATTTCCTTACTATTTGACATTAAGTCTAATCTACACAACTAATGATAAAAGAGTTCTCAAATTGTTTATTTCTTAATGATAGTAAGACAGAGAGTGAGTCTGAAAATATGATAAATTTCTTATGTTTACTTTTCAAGATGATGTTGAGAGCTAGGTCTATTGCACGGTCTTCTGCTGTAAAGATGGAGTTTTTCATTGGAAGAGCGTTTTTGATAATTCTTTTATGTAAAACAGATGTGCAAGCCATTTTGTCATTGTCCTTAGAGCCATTAGTAAAGATATATAGTTGGTTGTGAGTTGTTAGAGGATATTGAGAAATTTCTCCTGATAAGTATGGGGATGGGTTTTTGTTTTAAGGAGTTCATTCAGTTCAAAGATCACTTCAGGTTTTTTAATTAAACAAGGTGGTAGTTGAGGCAGGATGCTTTCATGTATATCATTTAGAGAGATATTGGATTTTATAGAGTAGACTTCATCTGAAGGCCAAAAGGTTTTATGGATTTTTCTCTTTTTCAAAGTGTTGCTCATATTTGGAGTTGAAGATGCAGTCATTAGTTGGGTTGGATGGGCAAGATTTTAGTTTTGTATAGTATTGTAGGGCCAGTTTTCCCATTTGGGTAGTAGGGGTGCTTCATGAGCCTCAGTGTGTAGGCTGTCAACTGAAGAAGTTCTGAAAGACCTGTCTTAAGCCTTCATGGTGTATCGGGTTGAATTGTTTGAGGTAGGACCTCCTGGCTGATCTGTAGATAAAAATAGCATAGTCTAGCTTTGAGTGGATCAGGAATCTATATTTTAATAGCGTTTGATGGTCAGCTCCCCATTCTGTGTGGGCAACCACTTGCAGAAGTTGTTGGGCTCTGGTGGACTAGTTTTTTAAATATTTTATGCGGGGGATGACTGTTAATTTCTTGTCGAATATAACGTCAAGGAATTTATATTTGTCAACTACAGGAATTTCTGTATCTTCAAGTTTGAAGAGTGGGTCAAGGGGTATTTTCCTTAGTTGACAGAAATGTATGCATGTTTTGCTTTTGGAGATTCTGAAACTGTTTTTATTAGCCCAATGAGTAATTTTTGGGATACATTGTTGCAGTTGATGCTGAGCAGTTGGCATATATTTGGATCTGGAAGTGATGCGGAAGTTGTCAACATAGAGGTAATCCTCAATTCCAGGAGTGAGACACATTGTGATGCTGTTTATTTTTATATTGAACAGTGTCACTGACAAAATACTCCCTTGGGGACACCCTCTTCATGTTTGTGGACATTAGAAAAGGTTGATCTGACTTGGACTTGGAATTTCTTTTCTGAGGGGTAACTCTTTATGAAGTTGGGTAATGTACCTCACAGCCCCATGCTATGCAGGTCTTTCATTATTCCAAACCTTCAGGTGGTGTCGTAAGCCTTCTCTAGATCAAAGAAGGCTGTTATAAGGTGTTGTTTTTGGATGTTGGCCCCTCTTATGGATGTTTTCAATCTAACCACATGATTGATTGTTGATCTCCGCTTTCTGAATCCATATTGAGAATTGGTGATAAGTTTGTTAGACTCAAAAAACCAGACCAATTTTTTGTAGGCCATACACTTCATTGTTTTGCAGATTCAGCTTGTCAGTGCTATTGGGTAGTAGTTAACTTGATTTGAGCTATCTCTCCCTGGATTAGGTATAGATGTGATTGTTGATATTTTCCATGATTCTGGGAATATACTGTTTATCCAGATATCATTATATATTGTCAGAAGGTAGTAGAGTGAATTTTGTCGTAGATGTTTTAGAAATTCATAATGGATTTCATCTGGGCCAACTGCTGTGTTGTGTGATGTTTCGATATCTTTTTGTAGTTCTTCCTGGTGTAAAGGGTTGGTTGTATTTTTCAGAAATATTGGACTTGAAGTTAAGTTTTTGTTTCTCTGCATTGTTTTTGAAAGCAAGGAAACAAGGATTGGAATTGTTGATGGAACAATTTGCTGAAAATGTCAGAGCTTATGTGTTTGCTACGTCTTTCTTGCTTGTTGCTTTTGTTTTGTTTTTTGTGCGGTGTTTGAGAGCAGTTGGTTGGCTTTTTCTGGATATTTTCCACCTCATCCTCTAGACAGTGTTTGTTCTGGTAGAGGAAGCAAGTTGGTTGACATAATTTTACCAACTTTTCTTCTTGGCTTCCTTTATAGGTGTTATGTCTGTGAGTGTCGAAACACCATAAGTAATAATGTGTCTTACAGAAGATCTAATCCCAAGACGAATATGGTGTGTGTGTGTGTGTGTGTAACACATGGATGACAGCCATAGTTGTGGAAAAATGAATAGAGTACTCACAGTTGACTTGACTAGAACATTTATTTACAAGGACAAACACATTTTGATGGTACACAATACATTTATCAATATGGGTTGAGCTGTGCGTCACAGCTCTCTCGGGAAAAAGTAAATTAATTCCACATTTGTTTTCCCAGATTTGGAGTCAACCTTTGTTCACGCTGCCACCCGTAATCTTGTCCTGTTCTCACGTATTCACACGAGAACTCAAAACAGTAGGGGTCAAAAGGGAGGAAGTAACTCCACCTGAAACAGAAAAGGGTTTAGCTCCCTTTGACTGTTAGATCGTCCTAACAATAGGTTTTCTTGTTTTTGCCCTGAGAAGTTTGAAACCGTTGAGATTATTTGTAGTTGGTTCTTTATGAAATTTTCGTAAGGCAGCCTTACATAGGTAGATAGCTATTCTGCAGTCATCGTTAAACCAAGGAGTTCTGTGTTTGTTTGAGTTTGATGTTTCTGCTATTGTTTCATTTGCTATTGAGATGAAGGTTTCAGTGAAGTGTTTTGTGTGGTCTATGATGTTTGGGTCTTTTAATAGTTTCTGTTTACATGTGGTTTCAAAGACTTGCCAGTTTACTTTGTTTATTTTCCAGTGAGGGAGTCTATCTTCATGGAGAGGTTGTAAACTTTCAAGTATTATAGGGAAGTGATCACTTCTACAGAAATTGTTATGGATTTTCCACCCATTGTCCATATAGCTTACAGGATCGCATAAGCTTAGATCAATGGCTGAGTAGGAGCCGGTAAATGGGTTGAGGTAAGTATTGGATTTGTTATTTAGGATACAGAGGTTATTAGTACTGATGACTTTTTGAAGATTTTTGCCTTTTTTGTAGTTTTTTTTTATATTCCCATACAGTGTTGTGGCTGTTTAGGTCACCCAGTAATGTGGGGCTTAGGTATTTGTTCTATTAGTTTGGTGTCACTTATGGGGTCATGTGGTAGGATGTAGATGTCACAGATGTTTATTGACTTATGTAGGGCTGCCTTGATAGTGATTGCTTGAAGTTCAGTGTCTATGTGGATTTGGTGTTGAGGTATGTCATTCTTAACCAGGATCGAGACATCTGCGGAAGCTCTGTTTCTGTCTTTCTTAAAATGATTATACCATGTGTAGTTTTTGAATTTGATTGTATTCAATTCTTTCAGGAATGTTTCTTGGAGGCAAACTAATTTAGAGCTGTCGCTGGTCAAAAAGTGTTGGAGTTCTTCATAATTGGTCTGGATTCCTCTGCAGTTCCTCCATATGAGGTTTGAGGTGTGTTTTTTTTTATTCATTGGAGTTTATTATAGTGGACTGGGGTTATTTTTTTTGTTTCAGGTAATATTTGCCTCTTCTGTTTCCATTCTTTCTAGAAGGTTAAATACGTTTTTGGTCTCTGCAGTTTGATTTGGGAGGGTCAATACTTTCAGTCATTCCTGTCCATTTCATGATGGGACATGATCCATTTTAGGTTGTGGGGAGCATTCACATTTGTCTCAATTCAGATCTAGGTTTGGGTTATCTATGAAGGTGGGCAGATTGGCGATCTATGAGAATTAAGTTTAGTCGGTGATTTTCTTTTTTTGGGAGTAGTTTGTGATTGAGCAGTAAGGTTTCTTTGTTATTTGGTGATTTTACTTTGATTGTTTCACTGGCTTTTTCTTTATTTGCACTGGCTGGTCTTGGTTGGGTTTGAAGTTCAACCGAGTGCAGGTTCTTCAGTTGTTCCTGGAATCTCAGCCAATTATTCGGTTTTACCTGGATCATTTTTTCCATGAGAGCTCTATATTTGTTATCTTCATTGATTGTATCCACTTTCTGTGCAACAGAAGTGTAGCTGTTTTTGCCCATTCATATACCTACTATTCCTTGCTTCCAGGAAAGACACATTCCTCTTGTGTTTCACCTCAAATATGTCTTTTTCTATTTTGTAGGCTTCAGAAGATCTTGTGTAAGCTGGGTGATTTTGTTGGCAGTTCACATCTCATTTCCTTTAAGCAATCTTCCTCCATATGGTCAGGGTCCTTTTCACCACATTTGGCACATGTGTGTCATCCTCCACATGTTTCTCTGTGGTGTCCATACTTTTGGCATTTGAAGCACCTCTGTGGAGCTTGGACATACTGTTCTACCATCTCTACACAATAGCCTATCTTCACCTCTTTGGGAATGTGGGGGTTGGTTGAATGTCATGATGTAGGTATTGGTTTCTATTTTTTCTTCTCCTTTACTAACAAAAATTCTTTTTATGTTTGTGACCCCCTGTTTTCTCAGAGCTGCCGACATCCCCTCTTCTGTTGCCAATGCCAACTCCCTACTCCTGATAACTCCATTGGAAATGTTAAGTTTCTCAAAAAAAACTGCCATCTGAAGTTATTTGACAAAACCAAATGACCATAATTCTTTTAATAAACACTTCATTGCTGGTTATAAAATAATAAAGAATTTGATCAATACCTATAACAGAACAAATAACAAATGCATAATATGTTTGGTAATCCTTTACCTTTTAATATAGTGATCCATCTTCTCAATAACAGCGAGCAATCTATTTGTTACATTTTTATGAATAAAGAAAATATGTTGAAATTGAATAAGAAAATTTGTAGTGTACAACAAAGCAATTATGTTTATTTAACCACGGTCGGAGAAAACAGGAAAACAAGCTGCTTTAACTTTGTGTGCAAAAAGTTAAATTTTCTACTGTTTCACACCTATGTCTGTGCTTCCAGCCTCACCATATCCCACAATGCACTGTTCATGGGAGGCGACTTCTTTTCAACCTTTCAAGGGGAATAACTTTGATATTTTTTCTTTAGGTCTTATACTGTAAGTAAAGTTGGCGACTTTAGTCTAGGGTGAGCCCATTTTCAATAGCTACTACAATGAGGTGTAGGGGAGGGTGCTACTCCATTCCCTGGATTGCTCCATTTTAGCCCTGATCCTTACATTATAATGCTGAGTGTTAAGCATCAAGTACAATTTTTTGAGCCTTTGGTATGACTCGACATGGGACTGAACCCTGGTCTCCCGGACTATTGGTGAACCTTACACATTGGTAGAAAATGAGGAATCAATAAAAATTAAGAGCATTTTTCAGCAATATATAAATTGTATGTCAATACAATCTTTCCTGAAAATCAACCAGATGAAACTCAGAGATGTAAGTTATTATTGGTTTAATTTATAGGTGAAAATATTGTGATATTGCTCTGTATTTTTCTGTATAGAGCACTCTATTTTCAAAATTAAAATGACTTTCACTGTGATATTTTCCTTCTATATATATATATATATATATATATATATGCAGCAGCCATCATGCTAACCCTTGACGAAAAAGGATAAGGGTTGCGCTGTGCGTCGTCCATCAGAGAGAGACTTGGAATTGAACCAGAAACAGACAACTTACAGTAGAGAAAGAGATTTTATTCTGTTTCCCCTTCTCTTTTGATTGGTTCTGGCATTATGTTATTAAGTTCCTGGATGAGTCGGCTTTGACCTTAATGAATTGAAAAAACTGTGTTTGTCCAAGTAGCAAGATGGAAAGAACGTGGAAGGAAGGAAAGAAGAAAGGAGGGGAGTTAAGATGAAAGATTAATCTGCCAGTAAGCATTGGACTTAATTGTTGACCCCAGCTCAACAAATAATTTTTTTTTACTTCAAGCTATTTTGGGATTTAATGCTCAGCTAAGAAGAATTTCAGCCATTTGTAGTTTTTATTGCTATCAACGCTTTCTTTTTAATGTGTGAGAAAAGGACAAGAGTTACTGTAGGTTGTGAAATATTTACAGTGTTGATGTATAATGGCGAATGCCAAGTTCGAATTCAAACTCATCCTTGAGTTTTTTTTTACATGTTTGTGGCTGGACTCACAGCTCGGGTGAGACAACTATTGAGGGTGTCCCCAAGCATCAAGGTAAAGCTGATTGAGCAATTACTTGAGCGTGCACAGGCTATTATGAAGGATGGAGCAGAACTGGGTGAACTGGTTGTAATGGCTGTGCAGATGGCCCAGAGGGGCCATACAAATCCTCCCCAGGATGGATCCACAAGCCTGAGTTAATTGCTTCTGTTGCAGACAGATTGGTCACATCGCTAAGGATTGCACAGACAAAAGACGTGTGTGTGTGTATTCTGCTTCCAATGTGGTAAGATTGGACACAGAGCCTCAAACTGTCCGGGAAATGAGCCAGAGGATAGGATGTCAGCACTGCTTTGCTCTCTGGACAAGATGTGAACAAGATTCAACCAATCATCTGAGGATATGTCGATCAAATGCTTTGCTCGGTGCTTCTTGATTCAAGCTGCTCCCTCACCATAGTGAGTGCAAAGGTGTGCCTCACCTGAAGCAAGAGGATCATTAAAATAATGACTATAAATGCTTAGACACAGATATCCTTTGTGGTAGGGTCAGTGAGGATTCATACTGACTCTGATGAATCTGCTAAAGTCTATGTATTGGTGACGCGGAAAGACATACTGGGCTTTGACTTACTGCTCAGATATGATGCTATCAAGGCACATTGTCAGTGTTGTCATCACACGAGCTGGAACTGTGTAATTCCTGGAGGCTCCAATATGTGCCACACTTTGCATCAATCTGCCTGACTTCAGAGTGGAATTTGATCAGTGCCAATAGCTTGGACCTCCCATAGGTCTGACCCCTTTAATGGCAACAGATCAAATTAAAGGTGTGACCAGTCATGGACTATTGTGAGCTCAACCAATACCTTGAGGTTAACACTGCTGAGGTATTGTTGTATAGTCCTATGCATATACATGCAGAATACATATTGACGCAATGAATAAAGACAAGTGAAGACTTCTTTAAAAAAATATACCTCTCACTTTATTGAAAGGGTTCGAAAAGGGTTACTCAAGGTTTTACTGTGAGAGGGAGTTGGAGACCGAACAAAACTGCAACATATTGACCCCCACTCTTATGGCCATCAGCGTTGTGTCTTTCTCGTTCTACAGGGCTGCTCAACCGGAGGCCTGGGGGCCCTCTCTGCTGGATGCTGGCTTTCTCTACCGCAGCTTGTCACCAACGGGTCTCCAAACTCACTGACTTCCTGTCTTCACCGAGTTATATAATAGTTCAATCACCCACCCAATATCTCTCCATAACTTGCCATCGGGATGTGTCACTTCTGCTGTCCTTGGAATGGCATGTTTGATTGTCATCGAATAGAAATAACTGTCATGCAGTTAACAGGTCACTCTCTTCCGGCCCTCTATAATTCCTTGAAGAAATTTCAAAACCCTAAAAGGACCATACTCTGGTCCCAGATCCTGGTCACAAACCTGGTGACCCTGGTCATTCCAGCATTACATTTCACCTGGATTCCTCATGATCACACTCCATTTCTTCGCCCAACAGGTTCCTACCTGGAGTAACCGGAGAATTCCATAAACTAAAACACAATATCTTCAAGGCCCAAAGCATTCCACGTAAATCTACAAAAATCATGGCCCAAAACAAAGTATCACAATACATCCGAATGTATCACAATCTGACATGCATGCAGTAAACCACCTAGAATAGACCACGTAAAATACTTATTAGCAATGTGTTACTCATTTTTTTTCTCATTATTAAGCTTCTGTTTCCATGCCCATTGGTTTGTAAGCCCTTGAGGAACATGCTTTACCTGATTAAACCCTTGCCGGGTTTCTTTCAATTTAATCAGGAACCTTCGTGGCTACCAATATATAGGCACCTCGCCTTTCCCAGATTCGTTTCGTTTTGCCAAATCACGCACGAATCCAAAACATCATCGTCACTGAAAGACTCAGACATCATCCACAAAATTATTGGAGCGGGTCATGCCTTTATTCCATCCTTAGAACTCCAATCTGAAATAATTACTTCTTTTGCTGTCTGCAAAAAAAAAACATCTGTAACACAACTTGGATGAATCTCTGTCCTAATCTCTTATCAGCCCACAATTCATCAAAACAGAAACCTAAAAAAAAATATTTCCTATTCCACGAAAACCCAAATTCTAAAAAAAATTTAGAATCAATATAATTATAAATATTAGTAAACCTAGTATAAAATCCTCTGTTAATGGTTTTCGTCAAATTTCATAATATGAATCAGGAAAAAAAAATTTTTCTAATGTCGCCTTTAAACTCAAACAAACTCACAAATTTTCACTTTAAAACAAGTCAAAACAATATTACAATCACAGTTCACAAATATTCACTTTTCTTTTCCCTTTTTTTTTTTCAATGTATTGTCTATTTTACTAAAAAATGTTCATTCTTTTCTTTCTTTCTTTTTTTTATATGCTGTGTTCAACAGTGTTCAAGTTTCCTTTCTTTTTCTCTGTCCCTTTTTCATTGTCCTGTACCTTTTTTTTGTTTTTGTTTTCTTTTTTCTTTTTTTTTTTCATAATAAATTGCTCATTCACTGCCCTTTTTTTTTTCAACCTTATATCTACCTCTCTCTGTCTTTACCTTAACACAATAACTATAGGTTTGCTTCCCAGTTTATTCAATTTCAGTCTATATTTCCATAAGATAAGCCAGGTTTATAATTAAAACTTTTCTCAATAGCTTACGTGTACTCTTCTTTTTTTTTTTCCTTGCACAAAATATCCCAGGTGTTTTTTTTCCTAAACAACCCAAACTTTTATCAATTCAGCCAACTACATTTCCCAATTCAAAACAATTCCCAATCCGAATCTGCAAATTTTTTTCAGCACATCCAATGATCATCAAGATTCCGCGCATATCTTAATCACCTAATCTCCAAAACCCTGTTTCAAAATTCAAAAATAAACTTCTCAAAACCATAAATCGAACCCCATTCCAGGGGGGATTCTACTTAACCAGTCAGTACTACACAATACCACAGGATTCTCAAATCCATTAGTACAACCATTTTCTCGAATTTTCTAAACCCCTCTCCGTGGGGAGATATTCACAACTTGGTATGGCTACTACCAGTACCCAAAATCGATCCCATGCTAGGGAGACTCCAAAAAAAACAAAAAAAAACACTTCCAATCCACAAGTTCAAAACATGAAAACCTGCCCAAAAAGTCTTAACTACAGATGTGTGCAATTCTTGGACAAACCACCGATGTGCGGGATTCCAGATCTTGGACTGAAATTCTAATTTTCAATCACCACTTGTCCAGACCACTGACACCCATTCATAAAAAAAATATTGTTTACTATAAAGTGTCACTCAAAAAACGGACAATAACTGTCCCATAGTCATCTTTCTTTCCCTTCTTTTCCTGCCTGCATAATTCCTTCTTACCCTTTCTTTTTCTCTCCCTCACTACGATACAATATTATGCATAGCAGTAATCATAATTTTTATCTAGGGATCACACATATTTAAAAAAAAATTATTTCCAATTTTATCCTTCTAGAAAGGCCCTTGTCATCAAAACTCATGCTTTCACCATTATAATCAATTTAAATTCTTTTTCACGAACCCAAATATTAATTGACAGAGAGATAGAAGTATTTGAACAAGCAATTTACTTACAGTCCCTTTTTTTTTTCTCTTTTTGTTGCTGGTTTGTTCTTGTTTTTTTCTTTTTTCTTCTTTCCATTCCAGCCAGTGGCAGTTTTTTGCTTTGTTCTTTCTTTTCTTTTTTCTGTTCTTTTCGTTGGTCTGTTCTTGTTTTTTCTCTTTTCATGGCTTGAACAAGCGCTCCGAAATAGATTCCTTGTTGTTCTTAGCCTGTTTCTCTGATCGTCTCCGTGGAACCCGTGGAACCTGTGGAACCCAGTCCGTAACCATATCATGAACGATATGCCCCAGTTCTAGCACCAAATTAATTCGACATGTTGTATACTCATATAATAAATATGCATATATACACATATACATGCAGAATACATCTTGATGCAATGAATAAAGATGAGCAACACAGTTCTTAGTAAAATATACCTCTCACTTTATTTGAAAGGTTTGTGGGTGAGAGGGAGTTGGAGACCGAACAAAACTGCAACATATTGACCCCCACTCTTATGGCCATCAGCATTGTGTCTTTCTCGTTCTCCAGGGCTGCTCAACCGGAGGCCTAGGGGCCCTCTCTGCTAGATGCTGGCTTTCTCTACAGCATCTTGTCACCAACAGGTCTCCAAACTCACTGACTTCCTGTCTTCACCAAGTTATATAATAGTTCAATCGCCCACTCAATATCTCCCCATAACTTGCCATTGGGATGTGTCACTTCTGCTGTCCTTGGAATGGCATGTTTGATTGTCATTGAGTGG
The DNA here is from genome assembly GCA_963585895.1 of Sepioteuthis lessoniana. NCBI lineage: Eukaryota > Metazoa > Mollusca > Cephalopoda > Myopsida > Loliginidae > Sepioteuthis > Sepioteuthis lessoniana. The sequence goes on from OY757937.1 coordinate 78,053,453, forward strand.
AAATAACTGTCATGCAATTCACAGGTTACTCTCTTCTGGTGCATCAGTCTATGACTGTGCTGCGGGATTTTACCTTGTCCCATATTGTCAGCCAGACTCGCCCACGCCAATGGAAAATGCACTCCCGCCGTCTTTGGAATGGCATATTTGGCGGGGTCAAAGGTCAATATACTACAGTATGTGCAAGTAAGTTGCAGGAGTGGCACCAAAAAGGATCAAACATATCATTGCTGGATCTGAAGTAGGCCTATCTGCAGGTGTGGGTTGACTAAATTTTATGGCAATGTCAGCATACATTGATGACATTTACATCAATGAAAATGCCAGCCCAGCGTTGCACATCTGAGTGAAATTGACACAGTTTGATCTGGATTGCAAAGATCCAGACAGGCTTGAAGATGGAGCGTGCGTACTGGGCCTGGGCATCAGAGGAGAGGAAGGCACCCTGTGATGGAAACGGGTAAGTGTGATTCTGGGTATTCCTGAACTTCTCACTAGTCAAACTATTTTTTCTGTGCAGAAAACTTGTGGGGCACCTACCAGGGTGTGGCTGGCTTTGCGCAGCAGTGGTCATAATAAAAAGCAGGGTGAATGCACTAACCTCAGGATGGGACTATTAAACGAGTTATGCCCTCTCACCCGAATGATTGCAGAAAGTGTTGAGAGAGTGACACATGAAGACCCTGCCCAAGGAGAGTGGTGTGTCAGCAGGGAAGAAAATAACATATGAGTCAATCCCTGTTCATTTGTGGTGGGAAATCCTGTTGGAGAAGGACAGAACCGCGTTGGAAGACGTGTGTAGGGTGGGGCCCACAAATGATGCCTGGCACATCAAAGTGAGTTGGGCTTCCGTGGTGAAAGGCGTCAACCTACAACTACTGTGACAGGCAAAGAGATAGCACCTGCACACCGACTCCCTTTATGTTAACCACTGGACATCCGGCATGCTGACTGGAAAAGCAATAATACGCACCAAGGCAGCAAGCAAGATGCTGATAAGGCGGAAGCTAGAGACTTTAAAGAGTCTCTGACAGCATGACACTGGTCACATCATACTGCAATCTTGCTTACTAGTTGACACAAGCACTCAATAAATGGTACGTTGCTTTGAAGGGTGCCAAGCCCGGTTGTCAAACCTGCACTGCCACTCAATAAATGGTACGTTGCTTTGAAGGGTGCCAAGCCCGGTTGTCAAACCTGCACTGCCACTCAATAAATGGTACGTTGCTTTGAAGGGTGCCAAGCCCGGTTGTCAAGCCTGCACTGCCACTGTGAACATAATGAGCCAGTAGCAAATAGAAGACATTCACGTGAAGAGCAGATATCCTGGCATCAAGAGGATATTGTATTTTGTGAGAGGGATCAACTCAGCAGTGGCCAAAGCAGAAATTAAACAAGTCATCAAAAACTGAGATATGTGAGATTGACCTAGTACCAGCGTGATGGCAAAAAAGACGACTTGAAGCAAGTGATGGCAAAAAAGACGACTTGAAGCAAGTGATGCATGGCAAATGGATATCACCCATTATGGTAGCAACCAATTTATTACTCTCATCGACTGTGGACCCACCCATTTTGCGATTTGGTGACCACTGGCATGGCAAAACTCGACAAGTGTTCTTCGAGAGCCATTTTCCATCTTTTATGAATGAGGCACTCCGGAGGAAATTTTGGCTGACAAAGACACTGCCTTCTGCAGCTAGCAAGTAAGGCAGTTTCTAGATGAATGGGAAGGGGGTCTGACTATGGCTGTAATGTACTTATGTACCATTAGGTAACGGTATCGCAGAAAGAAGTCACTGCAACATCAAGAGGATTGCTGCTAGGAGGCAGTGCACCATTGTGGAGGCAACGTCATCTGTCAGAGAGAGACTCAGAATTGAACCAGAAACAGATGACATATGGGAGTGGAAGAGAGTGTCCATTCTTTTCCACTCCCTCTTTTGATTGGTCCTGGCATTATGTTGCTAAGTGCCCAGATGAGTAGGCTTTGGCCTCAATAAATGGAAAAAAGTTTGGCAGATCAGTGAGGAGAAAGTTTGGAGAGATGAAGCAAGCAAGTAAAGTGGGAGAGGAGAGGATAGGAAAGAAGAGGAGGGATGAGATTTTTCTGCCAGTAAGCATTGGACTGGATTGTTGACCCTTCTCAACAAAGAATTTTTTTTTCTTCAACATATATATATATATATATATGCAAGCATGATATGAATTTTAGTAATAGGGATAAAGACTGTAAAAGCATATAGTATTGCCATAAATAAATTGAAAACCCGTAACCAAAAATATTGATGTATAAGAGTCCAAAAATAAGTTCATCTCTTATATATATTTATGCAATTTCCTTTTTGGTTTTAGAAATATTGTATTCTTTTAGATACTGGCTTAGAAGAAAATCAATATTTTAATAAAAATTGGTTGGGGTTTACTTATAACAGTGGCTGAAAAGTTTACAGGCTGACCAATATATTCTCTCGTCAGTTAATTCAAATCTTACATCATTGAATTAACACTTCATTGCTGGAAAGTTATGAATACAACTAAAGATTATACAAAAAGACTGCATATTGATCTGATGGAAACCAACAGTCTGGATATAATATAAGATACTACTGAAGCACTCTGGCTTCCTGATAATGATGCTTTGGCCCTGAAACCATGTTTGATTCTAAATTAAGGTTTTGTTGTTTCTATTTAATAATAACCATCTGCACACAGTTATATGGTGTCAGGAATTACTAGTTAATATAAACAATTTATGCCCAATTATATAAGTTCAAGCATTCCTATCTAATATTAGTAATTTAAAAAAAAAGATCAATTTTTCCCGTATATGGGACCTTACCACTGAATGCAGTTTAGTGTCCATAAAAACAGACAAGGTAATTGCTTGGCCTGAAGCTTTATTCAAATACAACTCAACTGTAGCCCAGTTTAGGTGGAAAGTATTTTACTATGTTTAGGTAGTTGATTTATGAGGAGACAACTAATCTCAAGATTTTCACATGAAAAGAGAGAAAAGCAATTTGATAAATCATATGTAGTTAGTTCTCGTCTCTATAATATTTTATTTTAGCAATATGTCTACCCAGAAAACATTTCTGTCAGTTTTACAAGACAAGCAATCATTAAATTGTATGGATGTTTTGATATCTTCATTTGATAAATCTAATTTGTGATATCATTGCTAACTATTAATTTATACTTTTAGAAAATTACAATAAATAATTTTTGCTGCTTTTCTTTTTCTTTATTACTGACTACTGACAATCTATGTCTACATATTCCTATATCAATATATGTCAACATATTCATAGCCTTGTTGGCAGGGCTAGGAATATGTTGACTGTATCCTCTGTTGAGTGTTAAGGAAAATTAGTTATCTATGTGGTCATTAGTAATTATTAATAATTTGAATTTGTAAAGATCTTAATTCCACAGAAAATTTCATGCTCATATCTGTGAATATATCTCTCCAATTTAGTAATATCATTTTTGTAATATTAGAGCATATCAAAACATTTTTACATTCAGTGTTAGAAATAAATATTCCTTCAATATAAGTTTGTATTATAAAACAAAATTACAAAATTTAGATAAATAAATGAGATAAATATAACTTCTCACAAGTATTAATTTTTAAGAATAATCAAAAGGACGTTTTTTATTGGTTGAGAATAAAAAGCTGTCTTAGTGTAAATACTAATTTTATAACTATAAATAAGCAGACATTGTTTAAAAGACACGTATGAGAAATAACGTCACAGTCAACAAAAACTTTTCGACATGGAATGACTTCACTTCAAATAACCAACGTTACACACAAAATGTTATGAAACTTCAAAGTCAACTATTCTTTGAAAAGAAAACAAAGAAACCTAAGCTAAGTATTAATTTAGTTGTGCTTTTATTTGGGTTTATATATGTATATATATGTATAAGTACTTGAATATGTGCAATATAAATTTGACTTAGCTATGTGTTCACTTCACACACAAAAAAAGTAAGTATTACATTGGTTAAAAATATTAACAAAATATTTTAAGTTGGATTATATAGTTTTCCAATATTAGTTAACCCAGTTTATGCATAAAATCAGGAGAAAATATTTGTAAAATACAATCATATTTTTACGTTTATCACTCTCTGAAGAGAAAATCTTTATGAAATCATCAAACTGTGTTGCAATTAACAGTTATCTCCCTTAGTCAATTTTTTTAAAAAGAATATTTGACTTTTTAAGTGTGAGAAAAATTGCTATTGTTTATGTTAATTTTATATCAATTCATATCAAATGGATAAATCATGCCAGTTATGTATTAGAGAATGTCACTAAGAAATATCAAACCAGTATTTAACATTGATTATTATCTTTAATTTGAGGTATAAAAATAGTATTAGTGAATAATGATTAAAATATTTTATAAAAGGAAAGTTAAAACTGTATGATCAAACCAAAAATATTTATAATTTATACATTTGATCATATATTCAAGTAAACATTCTTTGCAAAGAACAAAAAAGACTATTAACTTTAATATTTTTTGACCATATTTCAAAATTAATGAAAACCAAAAACAAAACCTTTTTCTCATATTGAGTGTCCAACTAATTGTAAATTAGCCATCATCAAAATTGAAAAAAAATCAGAAAATATCACAAGCATTATCACTTTGATAATTAACTATCATAGTAAATTTTGCATAAAGTTTCAAAATAGTCTTTGAAAACAGTTTTTGAATCATTATCCCTTTCCATCTTAAATATCATAGTGAATAACAATAGAGTTCTTCAATGATAATTATGAATAAAGTTATAAAATATATTGTGGACACTTGAAAATACTGTTGAACACCAGGACTAACAAGATGTTGCCCTGAGTACTTTTTGATTAATTTCCTTTTAACTGACATGATTTTCCATCCAATATGTAGTACTTTACATTTTTGTATATTAAATTTTCATTTCTAAATAAGATTTAGATCCAGCAGTGAGTTTCTAATTCATTTTGTGGTCTTATCTGTGGAACCAGAATTGACTCGAATGCCAACACCAATGGAAATGGACACTAACACTAACAAGGTGACACCGGCCTGCAAATAATCTGACGTAAGCAAACCAGATTCAAAAGCCAATGGAAACGGACACAAATACCAACACAATCTAGTAGTAACCTCAGTAGCAGCTGCCAGCTGAAGATTGGAGCTTTCTATATGTAATGCTTGGCACATACTATTACACCATCGGTAGAGTCAATTGCGTGCTATCACGAATTTCAAAAGTATATGATCCTCTGAACTTTACTTTGCCTGTCACAATAAGAGGGTATTAATGTGAAAAGTTTGGAAATCAAATATAAATTGGGATCAAAAAGTGCCTAAAGAAATAAGTGATGAGATGAAAATAATAAGTAATGATTTTGAAATGTTGACTGAGTTATCTTTTCCAAGATATGCAATTAATGAAAATGAATCCTATGGTTTACATATATTCTGTGACAGCTCTACAGAAGCTTATGGTTTTGTAATGTATCCATACACAAATGAAAAAGTAAGTTCATTTTTATTTGCTAAATCTAAATTGGCTCCTTTAAGGAAAAGAAATGAACATAGTGTACCAACTTTAGAGCTAATGGGAGTAATATTGGCATTAAAATGTCTTCCAACATTAATTGAAACTTATAAAAATATTCAATTTCAATTTATTAATGTTTGTGTAGATGCTCAGGTAGTTTTAAATTGGTTAATCACAAAGGAAAGTAAAGTAAAATCCAAATTTTTGAAAAATAGAATATCTGAAGTAAATGGGTTAATTAAAGCTCTTGACGATGAATTTAAAATACCAATAATGTTTAAATATGTGCATACTAATCGAAATCCAGCTGACCAGTTAACCAGAGGAATATCTTATGATAAATATTCATGAAATAGAAATTTGTGGTTAAAAGGTCCAAGTTGGCTTACTAATGAATTTAAAGATTGGCCTAAATATCCTTTAATGAGTATATCCCCTGATCATCAGAGTAAAGTAAATGTTAACTTTAATCAAATAGTTAAAGTAAATACTGGAATCTTAGATATTAATAAATATTCTAATTATGATAAATTATTGAAAGTAACAAGTATGTTATTTAAACCTTTTTGTAAAAAAATTAATGGTAATTCATTACAAAAGGCCAAAATGTATTGGATAAGGATAGCTCAAACAGAAAATTTCTCAAAGGAAATTAGCTTTTTAAAATTACAAGACGAAAGTAACACAAATATCCCTACTTTGATTTCTAATTTAGATTTATTCCTAGACGCCATTGGAATTTTGAGATCCAAAGGGAGGATAAGTAAATGTTTATATTTTAATTATGATGTATATAGTCCTGTGTTATTACCCAAGGGAAATAAATTTACCTCCTTATTTATTAAACATTGTCATGGTAAAGTGCAGCATATGGGAACAGGTACAACATTAAATTATTTGCGTAAGCAAGGCATGTGGATTTCCAGAGGTTTAACTGCTGTAAAAGCAGAAATAAATAATTGCACAATCTGCAAAATGTATAATGCATTGGCTTATAAATATTCTAAAGTAGTGGATATGTCTAAACATCAAATGAATTTAGTAAAACCTTTTAATCATGTTGGAGTAGATTGCACGGGTCATTTTTGGGTCAAGGATGAAGTAAGTGGAAGTACAGTTAAAATGTTTGTTTTGATTTTTACTTGTCTAAATATAAGAGCAGTCCACTTTGAACTGTTACTTGATATGTCAACTCGAAATTTTGTGTTAGCCTTTCAAAGGTTTTGTAATATGTACTCCTTACCTCAAATATTGTATAGCGATAATGCTAAAACTTTTATAAAGGGAAGTAGTATTCTTGAAAATTCTTTACAGGCAAAGGAGTTTCAGGACGAATTGGAAAGGTTAGATATAAGACACATCAGAATCCCTTTATATTCTGCTTGGGTTGGCTCTGCTTGGGAAAGATTAATAAGAGTTCTTAAAAATTGTTTATTTAAGACCATAGGAAGATCTAGACTTCGTTATTTTGAACTTTTAACAACTTTAACCAATATTAAATGAGCTATAAATTCTAGACTTTTAACATATAGATCAAGCTCTGCTAATCTCGAATTTATAACACCAAATTCATTTTTAGAATACATGGAAAGTCCTCTTTAATGTTAAGATCTGAAGAGGAAGATGTATGGCAAGATCAACTTGATCCAAACTCATTGAATAAAAGCTTGGAATTGCAGGAGGAATTAATAACAAATTTTAAAACCTTATGGTATGAAAATTATTTATTAAGTCTAAGAGAACATGGCAGGAACATTTACCAAAATAAATGGGAAAATAGAATAAAAGTAGGGGATATATTATTAATCAAATCCAAAAATAAATCTAGACCCTTCTGGATGTTGTGTAAGGTTTTGGAAAATATAATAGGGTTTGACAATAAAATAAGAGCCGTCAAACTTAAGCAAGGTAATGGGGCAATAGAGTATCACTCAATTTCCAACCTATACCCAATGGAAATATCCTGTCCCCAAAATGATTCTCAAATAGTATCTTCCCGGGTGGATGTCGAGGATGGTTCTAATAAAAGGTCGGAGGATAGACCACCTCCAACAGTAAATAATATTGATAGTAGTAGCACAAACAAGGTTCTTGTTCAACCCAAAGCTAACATCCTGGTTAGACCTAAATGCAAAGACACTGCAAAATTCCATCAAATGATGAAGGAAAAAATTGATTATCTTTAAAAAATAAATAAATAAATGTTGTCACAATAAAATAAATAAATGTTGTCGCAATAAAATAAATAAATGTTGTTGCAATAAAAGAAATAAATAATTGTTGTTGCAATAAAATAAGTAAATAAATGTTGGTGCAATACAGTAAATAAATAATTGCCCAAAATAAATTACTGCAGTTGAATTGCAATAAAATAAAATTGCAATCTTTATGGGGGAGTATGTTAGAAATAAATATTCCTTCAATATAATTTTGCATTATAAAACAAAATTATAAAATTTAAAAAATAAATATAACTTCTCACAAGTATTAATTTTTAAGAATAATCAAAAGGACGTTTTTTATTGGTTGAGAATAAAAAGCTGTCTTAGTGTAAATACTAATTTTATAACTATAAATAAGCAGACATTGTTTAAAAGACACGTATGAGAAATAACGTCACAGTCAACAAAAACTTTTCGACATGGAATGACTTCACTTCAAATAACCAACGTTACACACAAAATGTTATGAAACTTCAAAGTCAACTATTCTTTGAAAAGAAAACAAAGAAACCTAAGCTAAGTATTAATTTAGTTGTGCTTTTATTTGGGTTTATATATGTATATATATGTATAAGTACTTGAATATGTGCAATATAAATTTGACTTAGCTATGTGTTCACTTCACACACAAAAAAAGTAAGTATTACATTGGTTAAAAATATTAACAAAATATTTTAAGTTGGATTATATAGTTTTCCAATATTAGTTAACCCAGTTTATGCATAAAATCAGGAGAAAATATTTGTAAAATACAATCATATTTTTACGTTTATCACTCTCTGAAGAGAAAATCTTTATGAAATCATCAAACTGTGTTGCAATTAACAGTTATCTCCCTTAGTCAATTTTTTTAAAAAGAATATTTGACTTTTTAAGTGTGAGAAAAATTGCTATTGTTTATGTTAATTTTATATCAATTCATATCAAATGGATAAATCATGCCAGTTATGTATTAGAGAATGTCACTAAGAAATATCAAACCAGTATTTAACATTGATTATTATCTTTAATTTGAGGTATAAAAATAGTATTAGTGAATAATGATTAAAATATTTTATAAAAGGAAAGTTAAAACTGTATGATCAAACCAAAAATATTTATAATTTATACATTTGATCATATATTCAAGTAAACATTCTTTGCAAAGAACAAAAAAGACTATTAACTTTAATATTTTTTGACCATATTTCAAAATTAATGAAAACCAAAAACAAAACCTTTTTCTCATATTGAGTGTCCAACTAATTGTAAATTAGCCATCATCAAAATTGAAAAAAAATCAGAAAATATCACAAGCATTATCACTTTGATAATTAACTATCATAGTAAATTTTGCATAAAGTTTCAAAATAGTCTTTGAAAACAGTTTTTGAATCATTATCCCTTTCCATCTTAAATATCATAGTGAATAACAATAGAGTTCTTCAATGATAATTATGAATAAAGTTATAAAATATATTGTGGACACTTGAAAATACTGTTGAACACCAGGACTAACAAGATGTTGCCCTGAGTACTTTTTGATTAATTTCCTTTTAACTGACATGATTTTCCATCCAATATGTAGTACTTTACATTTTTGTATATTAAATTTTCATTTCTAAATAAGATTTAGATCCAGCAGTGAGTTTCTAATTCATTTTGTGGTCTTATCTGTGGAACCAGAATTGACTCGAATGCCAACACCAATGGAAATGGACACTAACACTAACAAGGTGACACCGGCCTGCAAATAATCTGACGTAAGCAAACCAGATTCAAAAGCCAATGGAAACGGACACAAATACCAACACAATCTAGTAGTAACCTCAGTAGCAGCTGCCAGCTGAAGATTGGAGCTTTCTATATGTAATGCTTGGCACATACTATTACACCATCGGTAGAGTCAATTGCGGGCACCGTGATTGGCTATGATGTATAGAAAAAAATTCAGCTTGTTTGGCATGCGTTTCCGCTTATTTTTGTCTGCCATCCGTCTTACGAGTTGGATAGTCTGGCCAATCCAGTGAGTGCCTTTTTGTTGTCATACTGTAGCCACACATTTGAAGAAAAAACCTTTAAATATATACTGATTTTATGCATCTAAGACACAAATGAATAAAGAAAATCCAAAAAAATGTAAATAAATCCTAATTCAAATGACTCTGGCAGAGTGTAGGAAGATACCTATTTCTAAAACTAAATTGATCAGATTAAAACACACTTAACAATTATGGCAAATACCCACCCATGAAATCAAGTCAAATACAACAAGAAACCGTATGTATAAATCAGGATTCAGATAAAATATGAAGACATGTCTAAAAGAGATGTACACTTCTAAAATTGAATATATTCCAAAAATATAATCTCAATAGGTTGTTTAACAAATATATAAGAATAACTGCCCATACATTCGAACTGACCACATGCACGCATATATATACCTTCACCCACAAATGCAATAACTTACACACACGCGCACACACACACACACACGCGATTTTATGCCTTGAAACATGAAATGGAAACACTAAATTTTTGACACTAAGAAAGAAATGAAACTGATTCAAGAAGATACAATTAAAAAAACACTAATGGGGTTGTTTAAAACTTATCTTTTTAGTTTGAATTCGGGATTTAATAAACCAATTTATTTTTTCTCTCTCCCACTATTTTTTTGGTGGGGGGATTTCTCCTTTTTAGTTTGTTTCTCTCCCTTCCCTCTCTGCAGGGGTGAAAGGGAATTTACTTGAATTCCTGTACCAACTATTCAAAAAAAGAAAATACTCACAACATACAATCCCTTTTAAAATCAAAACAAACATTTATAATGCAAATATACATGTATTTGTTTAAATTTATAGATTAAGGCTTTACAATGTTTCTGAACTGCATTTCAGACTTTGATCTTATCCCCACTTCACCCTTCACACTTTTCAAATTCATTCACCTAAATTGAAAACTGACTTTAGTTTTGCTTCTCCCAAGTTCTACTGCGTTTTATCCATAGCCATTTTGCTGTCCTTTTGGCTGTATCAGATATTGATTTAATTGCTTTTTTTTTTTCGTGGCCCTGATCACACTAATATCTGGTAGAGCTTTATAAAGTGGTTTTGCAGTAAAACCTCTTGCACTCACCTCTATAAGTAGGCACAAAGCCTTCCAACCATTACTTTGACATTGCCCCAGTAATTTGTCATATTTTAATTTCTTTCATGGGCCTCCTCAATATGTTCTTCCCATGGGACAGTTAATTCCCACATTACAACATCTTTTAGTCTATTTGAGAAGAATATTAAGTCTGGGCTCAAGGATATTTTCACTATGTGCTCTGGGAAAACTAATCTTGTTATAACATTGGCTCTTAATTCCCAGCCTGTTAAAAGTGACAGAATGTTTGCTTTGAGCTTTACTGTCTTAGGTTTTGTGGTGTGCTTCCCCGGGCTGCATCTCCTGCATCTCACCAGGAGAAACTCTTGTGCTCTGCATCTGGGTTTTTTCAGCCTGATACTTTATTCTGGCCTGATGGATCTTTAAACTGCATATATTCTTACATATTTTTCCACAAGGGCATATCAAATTCAATAAATGAATGTTCAAGGCTGTGTTCATTACCATCTTATAATTCCTGTTAGAGATCTAATGCTCCCAACTCTCTTGGGATCCCTTGTGGGTATGTAACTGTAGTGGATTTTGTTGTGATAATTTTTCACAAGTCCGGTTGCTAGCTCAGACTTAGGTTTTTTGTGGTCTCTCCTCACTGTCAAATGTCTTTCCATAACTATATGCAAACAATTGAGCTCTAGCTCATTTAAAACTGTCATCTAAAAACTATGCTTTTTACAATCATGTATAATATGCAGGAAGAGAATTTGGCATATATAAAGAAAATTTGGCATTAAATAACTTACAATGCCATAAAACCCAACCAAACTAAATCAGAATATGTGTAAGATTTTCATGTCTCTCTAAGGCATCATCTGAATTTCTGTGATGGAAGGTTTTCCAAAAAAAAAAAAAAAAAAAATCAGCACACACACACATGCACACAAAATTCCTAGTTCTGCATGAAATGGAATTGTCATGCTAATGTTTTTGTCATTAATGAGAAGAAAAATTAAAGACAATTATCAGATAATGATTATTTGTGTACAATCTATAGAAACAGAAATATTTGTAATAATGATTGTATGAAAAGTGTAAATGAACTAAATTTTGTATATTTTCCACAAAAAGTGTTCAGGTAAAGAAGAATCAAAAACTCTCTAATTTTGAAACTCAATGAAATTATTAATTATTGAATTTAATAAAATGTTAGATACTTATCTAATAAAATAAAATGTTTTAAAATAAGTTTATATTCTGAATTTCTGATTTTTTTTTCATGGATACTCCCCTTCCTTAATTCAATTTCTTTTACAAATACAAAATAATGAACATTGATTTTCTGCCCAGTTAAATGTCCTTCTAGAAATAAAATCTATTTACTTTTTTAAAACACTAAGTCAGATGGGTTCATATAAATGTGCTGTTTTAGACAAAAAACAAAACAAAACATAACAAGCCTGGAAAATAAAGTAAAATATTGCTCTTTCAGGCAACTTTTTAGTCTAAATTTATTGCTTACATTTTAGATCTGTGGTCTATAAGAAGAAAACAAAATATTCTGGATATATGTTTTTTGCTAAGAGATTTATTTTTTTAAGTGAAAATTCCTGTTTTTATACTTTCACGTGCTGCAGCTGACTGATTCTTGCTATTAAAAATCTAATAATGATGACTAAATAAATATGGCTGATATATTGAAAAATATTCAACAGATTAATATATAATATATTAATACATGTGTTGTGTGCATGCCTAGAAAAATATTATATATCACTCATACAATATATGATTTTGCAATACATTATGGGACACTTTTTTGCATAGGCACACACAAAAGGTCTTGTAAGATATATCAGTGTATTAACTTATACATGATAAAAAAGTTGAAAATTAATCTTATAGAAAAGCCATCATAGCTCAAAAGCTACAGGATTGAAAAACTTTGTGACTTTCTGAAGAACTCATAAGTATATATCTATAATCTGCAATATGTGTTGGTCATGTTTTTTTCCATCATACAACTTGTGATAGCACGTGTGATGCCATGTCCTCATCAGCCGCCATCCAGGGGTGAAAACACAGTTTCGGTAGCTCAAGGCGGTACTGCCACCCCTGGCACTACCAAGCAGCTTTTGCCACCGGACAGGGTATTAAGAGAATTATATATATATATATACACCAGATCAATTAAATGCAGAGACTATATTGGACGTTAATCTTCATTTTCTGAGTGCAGTTTGTGATTTAAAAAACGCGTTTTTCTTTCAGCGGTTGATGTTATTACGCATTTACAGTAACCGTTTCTTATGTAATCACATGGGAACGGTGGTTCCGCATGTATTACTTTCATGCTGAAAACTTTCTCGCTTTCGACCAAATCCAACTTGATGCATATCGTGCTGTGGTCTGAAGACGATTCGAGGCAACTTTCAAACTGCGGCCAGTGATTCCTATTTTTGAAAGAAACGAAATGACTGAGTGTCCTATAAAACCACGACAACCAACCTCAATAGGAATCACATGGCATATCCAACCCTTTTCCACGCAGTCGGCACGCAGTGTCTCGTAGCGGTTTTTCTTCCGCTTGTGTGCTTCCTCCCGGTTTTCTTCCCAAGGGACAGTCAATTCTATGAGGAGGACACTCTTCTTTGAATTGGACCATGCTACAATGTCCGGCCGCTTTTCCGTTTGAATAATGTGAACTGGAAATTGTAGAGATGTCTTGAGATCTGCTGAAACTTTCCAGTCACTAGCTCCATTCAGTAGCTTCATGTTAGGATTTTTTTGTTTCCTCACAGGACATTCACCTTCCTTGAGAAACTGAATTATGGGTTCCTTGGCTGTTATGGATTGCTGATTTGCTGTCTCACATTGTGCTCTTACCAATTCTATTATCACTTCTAATACCTTATTATGTCGTCATGTGTACATCTGAAGTGAGTGTGGACATGCAGATAAGATGTGACGCAAAGTCCCCGGATCACTTTTACACGACAAGCACAGGTCCGAATTGGTATATCCCCATAATTTTAGGTTGGTTGCATTTGGTAAGAGATCATAAGTAGAGCGAAGAAGGAATGATATCGCCAGTGGTTCCATTGTAATTAAGGATTTCCACAATAATTTAATTGGTTCGATATCATTCCATTTTGTCCAAGCACATTGTTTGGCCTGAGTAACAGCACTGGCTTTTCTTTGCTCTTCCTCAAACACCCTGACTTCTTCGCTCACCATGTCTCTTTTTCCTTTTGGGTCCATTTTGAAGAATACCTTTTTTCTCATGCTACCCAGCCCAGCTCGATTGGTTTGAGTGATGCCTATGATGTCTTTGATTCGTAGGCTGCATTCCACCTCCTGGGTGGTCTTAACGGCCGACCACTTCGTACCTGATTTTATTTCTGGATACGCCTTCCGAATGATCTCGTTGGCTGAGTCCTTCATCATCATGTGAAGGAGTACTTTCCCTATTTTGAATTCTTCTACCAGTGAGGATATTGGGAGCTGTAGGTTTCCAGAATTGGTATATAAACCCACTTTCGAAAAACAAGGAGGAACTCCGAGCCACTTACGCAGGTATTTGTTGCTGTACTGTTGGATCCGTTCAACACGAGATATCGCAATCTCGTACATCTGTAAGGGCCACAAAAGACGGGGTAGCAGACCATGTTGGTAACACCAAGCCTTCATCCTTCCGGGTAAACAAGTTTTATCAATCGATTTAAGTCCCTTCAAAGCTACTTTCTGGACCTCTGCACCCCTATGGCGATCAGTCAGTGGGATTGAATAAAGATGTCCGAGACTCTTTACCGGCTTCTCCCTGACTGTTGGGATCTTATCATCCCCAATTTTGAAATGGATCTCCCTGACAGATCCTCCGACTAACGATAGGCTTTGGCTTTTCTTTGGCTTAGCCTTCATTCTCGCCCATGTGAAAAGGTCATAATACCTTTGTAGTAAACCATCGGCAGAGATTTGGGATGGGACGAGAATGGTGATGTCGTCCATAAAAGCTCTGGAAGGAGGAAGAGTCAGATGATCATTTGTGATACCTTTTGACTGCATTTCCTTTGGAATCCAAATACCATCGGCCAGACACCATTCCTGTGGTACAATAGCCTTCTTCCAAGCCTGCTGAAGGAGGACAGTGAGTTTCCTGAGGACACGTGGGCAGTTTTTATATAACTTGTAACGTGTTGGTCATGTAGAAATCTTATTTCTCTACTATGCTATCTACTTTGCTTTAAAAGGCTGTAACCAGTGTTAAGCTCATCATTTCACATAAGATAAAACTTTGCAGTGATCTGGGGAGACTTTTTCTAAAAATTGGTGAAATTATTTAAATTTCTTAACTCATTTTAATGTTGTCAACATCAGTTGTCACATCAATCATTTTTCTATTCTGCTTTATTAGATTGGTTGACGTGTGTTTGGCATATAAACATTTCCATTGATTCTTCAATTTGGAGTTTCCCCTTCATTGCCATTGCTCCCAGGTCCCTTCTGGCCTGGAGTAGTAGCACCTGATAGGGCCCTATCTATGGGTTAAATAGAAATAATCTGTATAATCATGATAAACCAAATTACTTGAAAAAGAACTGTTTTGATATTTAAACTGCGTACTTAAGCTAAACTGAGTTGTTTGAAACAGAAATGTTTTTGACATTGAAACTGTACTTATGAGAACTGTTTTTGACATAGAAATTGTACTTATGCTAAACTGAATTGTTTGAATTAGAAATGTCTTTGACAATTAAACTGTGTACTTACATTTAAACTGCATACTTATGCTAAACTGAATTGTTTGAAAAGTAATTGTTTTTGACATTGAAACTGTACTTACGCAAAACTGAACTTTTTGAAATAGAACTGTTTTGACATTTATCTGTGTATAAACAAAATCTCATATTAAACTGAATTGGTTGAATTAGAACTGTTTGACTAAACTAAACAGCTTGGAATAGAAATGTTTTTGACAATTTTTTTTTTACAAACTGTGTACTCATGCTAAACTGAATTGTTTGAAATAGAATTGATTATTTGTATAAAATGGATTTGGCATTAAATAACCTACAACGGTTGTGTTGTGTTCTGTTTAGTGAACGCTTGTAGTATCAAATAAAGGACAAACCATGATATGTGAGGAAATAGAGTTATATTCTCAGGAAAAAATGTATACAATAGAGAGACTGTTAGTAGACAAGAACATACGATTAGTGATAACAGAATAAGGATATAGTCCAACGATAGTATTGGCTTCCGTTATACGAAGCGGCTCTTCACCTTCTAATCTGCTTTATTCCTGTGTAGGATACACAGAAGGCACAAGGCCTTGGAGTTTTTGGGGAGGGGAAGGGAGCGGTCATTCTTTTCTATATAAACTAAGGAGACCTAGCTAGCCACATTTGCCGACCCATTCAACAATACAATAAATAACCTTTCATCCATCGCCTTTTGCGCTACAATAACCAAAATACCACATTTGCTCAATGAAGAGGTCCTACTTAAAATCCCAAGATTGATGAATGGTTTTATTTACAAGCATGAATGTGATGGGAATGGGAGAAAAACCCCGAAATATATACAAAAACAAAGGAAAAATCCCCCGTTTGGTTGCCCTCCCATCCCCCCGTCTATAAAATTGGAGGCCGACTGTTTTCCGGGGCGAAAGAACCGGAAACAAGTCGGACCTACCCTAGGTGGGGCAGAGATCCTAATCTACAGGGGTAAAAAGAAAAAAAGGGGTCGGGCGTGGTATGGGTTAATACAAGCAGGTGATATGATTTTTATACATATGAATGTTCAAGATCTTCAGTAAACGTGGCCTGGGATACGGGTTGAGGTCGAAAAATAATGGGGATGGGGAAGATCTTGTAACTAACGACTAGATGACGGGGACAATGACTCACAACATACTGCTAACTAGGTACCTGGGTACCAAAAGAAAAAGGGAACAGTTCTACTCACCAGGGGTGGGGTCCCTAAGGACCCGTACCGTAGACGCCATGAGCCGGCAGAGGAGGGAAGGATGACTCCAACGTTGCTCCCTTTCGCACGACCAGGCTCGCTGCATTCACCCACCTTTTGCTGAATGTTATGCGATCCAAGCGTTTTCTATCGCATCTGATTTTGACCCTCAGCTGATGCCGAAAATACAAAATCAGATCACGATGAGAAAAGTTTGCATCGTCATACAATCCCTTGTTTCGCGTCGTCCAAATCACCATTCTAGCTACAGCTAGGATCGCGAGAAACACCACACGCTTCTCACCCTGATACGGAGGAAGAACGTTGTCCACGACGTAACCAACGTCGAGCAGCACGAGCTGTTTGGGTTCGATGCGAGCCGTCCACTCGCCGACGTGATCCCAAAACGGGCGAACTCGCTCGCAGTAGTAGAAGGCGTGCTCAGCCGTTTCTTCTAAGCCACTGCCGCAGCGAGCGCAATCGGGCATGTCTGCCAGGCCCGCTTTGTAGTTCAAGCCGACAAGGGGTAACGCATTTCGCACAAGTCGCCAGGTGAGCGAGAACTCGGAGTTGTTCAAGAAGCTCGATCCTGGCGCCCAATTCCAATGAGAGCGAATCTCCTCCGTCGTCCAGCCGTGCTGCTCGCTGAGAGGATCAGAAGCGGAACCCACCACTAGCTCCCGATATAGTTCTTTTCGAGGCCGTGAAAGGTCACTGGACCCAAGAAGGTTACGAAGGGCCGTTCGGCACTCGCGGACAAACAGTGTTTCGTCCAAAGGCCTACGTCGACCTTCAGCCTTTGGGTCTGACTTTAGGCGAGGAAAAGTCCGACTCGCCTTCAGTCTCCACACTGCGTCCCCCGTCAACGCTCTGCCCAAGTATGCAAGTCTTTCAGCAAGCCAGTGGCTCTCCAGATCAGGCATACCTAGACCCCCGTTGCGTGTACGTTGGATACAGACCTGCCTACGGACCATCGGCCTTGCACCTCCCCAGAGCAATCTGGAAAGGGATCGTTGCAGCGCCAACCGATTTACCTTAGGCAGAGGAAGTACAGCCAATCGGTAAAGGATCAAGGGGAAGACGTACACGGCGCACGCCTCCGCCCTGCCCTTTAAGGACAACCTCCTTGAAAGCCAGATTCCCACCTGAGCATTCACCTTGGCTTGTACTTCCGACCAATTTCGCTCCAGTTGGAGGCCGGGCCCGAACCACACCCCAAGGATGCGGACAGGTCCGTCACTCCAGCGGAACGGCCCCGGAAGAGTATTGCTACCCCTCCAAGCACCGAGCCGCAAACCTTCGCTTTTGTCAAAATTGACCTTGGCTCCAGCAATCCGCTCGTACTCGCTAACCGCCTTCTTCACAGCCTTTATATCCAGGTGGCGGGATACAAACACTGTGATATCATCGGCGAACGCGGAAACCCTTGCCGTAAGAGGGCCAGCAAAAGGGACACCGCGCAGGGCCGGATTTGCCGTCCTATCCCTAAGCCTACGGAGCAGGGACTCCAAAGCTAGGACATAGAGAAGAGGAGACAACGGGCAGCCCTGCCGGACCGACCGCTCGACCGCGAACACCCTCGAACGCCTTCCGTTCACCTGCACCACTGCCTGAGGGTTGTGGTACATCATGCTAATCCATCTGCGGAACTCCGGTTTGAATCCGGCAGTCTCCAAAACAGTCGCCAAAAACCGATGATCAACCCTATCGAAGGCCTTGGACTGATCTAAACTGATCAGCGCGGCCTCGGTGCCGTCTTCTATACCCTCTAGGACCTCGCGAATCAAGTGCAGGTTGTCCTGGATCGATCTTCCCTTCACAGCAAAGGTCTGCTCAGAGCCGATCAGATCGCTAATGACAAGCTGTAAACGATTCGCTAAGACCCGGGCCAAAATCTTTAACTCTGTGTTAAGCAGAGTTATGGGCCTGTAATCGTCTAAACCCTCCCAAACATGCCTGCCACCTTTCTTCAGCAATGTGATCACGCCCTTGGTAACGCTACCAGGGATGGCTCCCTGGGCGAACCAATGGTTGAACATATCCGTCAGAATAGGCACAAACATGTGCGACATCCTCAAGTACACTTCGTAGGGCAAACCATCTAGTCCCGGCGACTTGTTGAGGCCGACCTGCTTCAACGCGTCACGGACTTCGCATTCAGTAACCACACCCTCGCAGCTAGCCGCTTCAGCCACCCCAAGGCGGGGGAAGTCGGCAAGATAGCTACGAAACTCCCGGAGCGGGAGATCAGTACAGCGGGCAAAGCGATCCCGAAAGTGCGCCCGAAAGGCGTCACGAATCTCGCGAGCCGATCGCAGCAGTCGCCCATCCGGGGCCTTGACAGAACCGATATACCGATCGGGGAACCTTCGCACTTCTTCTTCACGCGCAGTCGCGTTCGTTCACAGCTTCGTTGAGAACTCTCTTTAACCTAGATCTAACTACGTATCCCTTGTAGCGCTCGCTACTCTCGCGCTCAAGGTCCCCCCTAGCTAGCTCTACGTTTAGGGAGTCCCCCCCAGCCACCGCCCGGGAAAGTCTATCGTCTATAGATTTCGCTTCCTTGGTCCTATCTAGGTTGAGCTGTCGACCGTACTTGGTAGCGAAATCTCTAATCCTATGTTTAAGAGATCCCCACCACCTATTCCCGGTAACCGCCCCCACTAACGCCCGCTGAATTAGGGATTCCAGCCGGTCCCGGAAGTCCCGTATCTCCAGTAAGGAGGTATTGAACTTCCAGTAGCCGGCCAGACTAGGCCTATTTGCTAACCGTAGACTGACTCTAACAAGTTTATGGTCAGTCCACGCTATCAAGTGGAACGTGGGACAACTAACAAAATCAATGTCAGCTCGTCTCACTAACACTCTGTCCAAGTAGGAAGCTACTTTGGCAGAGGGCGAACTATCTAGCCACGTCCACATCTCGGCAGGGTTAGGGTTAGGGTTAGGGTTGGGGTTGGGGTTGGGGTTGGGGTTAGGGTTGGGGTTGGGGTTAGGGTTAGGGTTAGGGTTGGGGTTGGGGTTAGGGTTAGGGTTAGGGTTGGGTTAGGGTTAG
>OY757938.1:0-2500 GCA_963585895.1 Sepioteuthis lessoniana
CTACCCTAACCCTAACCCTAACCCTAACCCTAACCCTAACCCTAACCCTAACCCTAACCCTAACCCTAACCCTAACCCCTAACCCTAACCCTAACCCTAACCCTAACCCTAACCCTAACCCTAACCCTAACCCTAACCCTAACCCTAACCCTAACCCTAACCCTAACCCTAACCCTAACCCTAACCCTAACCCTAACCCTAACCCTAACCCTACCTAACCCTAACCCTAACCCTAACCCTAACCCTAACCCTAACCCTAACCTAACCCTAACCCTAACCTAACCCTAACCCTAACCCTAACCCTAACCCTAACCCTAACCCTAACCCTAACCCTAACCCTAACCCTAACCCTAACCCTAACCCTAACCCTAACCCTAACCCTAAACCCTTTTTTCTCCATTTTTTGCACTTTTTCTTTGCGTATTAGTGGGAAACAGAAATTCATTTGAACCATTTTAAACGCCTTGAAATTTCCATCTTATTTTCATTTTCTTGTAAAGTTATTTTGGTTTCTTAACAGCAGAATTTTTGCTGAAAACATTGACTAATTATTTTTCGAAAAATGTCAAATGTTGAAATGGTCATTTCAAACAACTCTCTCTCTCTCTCTCTCTCTCTCTCTCTCTCTCTCTCTTAAAATCCCTTTTCCAATTGAAGAATGATAGTTTTGTGTTTGTAAACTTTTAGTTGCTAATTTATCGACATTTTTCCTTCTGTTTTGAAATGAAAGATTTGAAATTTCTTTACTTAATTCTTAATAAGAATTAGATGTGAGAAATGATCTTCTGCAGACACTGGCATTAAATAACACAGCAAGGTTGATATGCCATTAAACAAAGAAAGCAAATTATTTTATCCAATCTATAAGAAGTAAATGAATTAGTTTCTTTATCGGATTATTTTATAGAAATTACTGATGAAAATAAACAAGAAAAGCAACATTTTTTCATATTTCAATCATTTATTTTAACTTTTCAAAACAAAACAAAAATTCCCAATTTTCGCGAAATTTAAAAAGGATTAAAAAAATATTATTCATTCCATTTTACAAATTAATTTTACAGAATTTTGAAAAGATCTTTAAATCAATTTTTTTTCCTGTAATTTTAAATTTATTTAAAAAAATTGATTTTGAAACTTTATGAATGTTTTTTAAATAAAAGATCAGGATATTCGTCCATTGTAATTAACCACTTAATAAAAAAACATTTTTTGTTTCCAATTTCATCAAAAATCAAAAACCTGAAAATTATCTCAGTGTTTTTTAAATGTCAAATTAAATGCCTAATAATTCAAAAATAACATTTATCAATAAAATTAAAAGTAATCTATTCCTTTTTAACGTATTTTTCAACAAATATTTTCTTATTATTTCAGAAAAATATTCAGAAATTCAACAGCAAAAAAAAACTATTTACCTCACTTCGTATTCTGAATTATTAAAAAATGTTTAATTTTTTTAAATTACAAATTCAAAAATTCACACAAAAAATTCAAATAAAATACAAAAATAATCGATAAATTTTTAAAATCTTTTTTATTCTCAAAATTTAAAAAAAAAATACTTTAAGAAAAAGAAAAAAAATTGCCCATTTTTTTATTGTCAGTTGAGAAATTTAAAAATTCTAATAAAATATTTTTTATCAATTCGAAGAAAAAACAAACATTTTTTCCCTTGAAATAAAAAGTTTTGGTTGATTATCAGATCTTTTCTCAAATTTATACAAATTCTTATGGAATTTTGTTTCGGGAAAAATTGTAAAAATTCCTTCGTCATTACAAAAAAAAATTTGTCCACTTTCATTTATAAAAAAATCTGAAATTTCTTCCTTTGTTTCGACTGATTGAATTTTTTGTTCCGTTTTCACTAAAAGAAAATATTTCACAAGTCTTTTGTTTTGCCCCCCAAATTTTCCCAGTTGAGGGATCAGCACGAATTTGTGGGGAACCCAGAACCCCTGATTTCACACCCGTGTCAATGGCTTTATAAATTTTCCTTTTTCTGTGTAAATATCAAATTGAAATTTCTCTGAATCACAAAACAAAATTCTTTTGGTTTTTACAAACAGAAAAAGAAAAAAAATCTGATGTTTTCACTTTCTTAATGATTTTTATGATTTGCAAAAAACAAGGAAATTTTTTTCTTTCCAAAAAAATTAAATATTCTTCCGTCCCCCTCCCCCGACAATTTATCCCCAAAATTTTGGAAGAATTAAAAAACATTTCCTTTGGCCAGAATTTCTCTCCTTTTTTTCCCTTTTAATTTCAATTCACCAACCAATTCACCCGATTCTGTCAATTCCACAATCGATCGGTTCCAATTGTCAGCAAGAAACAAATGATTATCTTCGGCGCTGACAAGTGATTGAATCCAACGACGCGTGTTCGATTCCGGCAAATTCCATTCAGTTTCCATTTCAATGGAATTAACTGCAAAATCCAAAATTCCAAACCCAATTTTTTCAGTTTGGAGATTTTCAAGGAATTCCTGCCACAAATC
>OY757938.1:10000-27500 GCA_963585895.1 Sepioteuthis lessoniana
AGGTTGGAAAAATATTTCCTGCTTTTATTTTTCAAATCAAATGGTAAAAAGATGGCAAAAGTTTGAAAAAGTGATGCTAAATGTTCATTTTAACGATTCTTGAATGCTATTCGTTTTTTAAAAAGTCGAAACAAGGAAAACTGTATGTCAGAATGTTTAAGTATTTTGAGCCAAACCAAATAGAAGAAGAAAGGTCCTTCGCATCGTAATGTCTTCCTTATTATACAATGAATAGTTTAATTCTTACATAATTTATACAAATTTATTTCTAACAAAAAATTAAATCGGCACTTGACAAGGCCAGAGTGAAAAAGGGAGAAGTAATCCTAGACAATACGGCACCAAAAAGATACCTCCAACTATTTGTTGAGAACTATTATTGGGCTCCTCATTACGAATTCGGGGACCAGACTGTAAAGGCAGGAAAAATAGCCAGCAGAAAGGTTTCGTCACACGCTTCTTGAATGGCCGATAAATATTTCAAATAGGCAAGAAGATTCTCTATAAATAAAAGTAAAATTAAACGAAAGTTGACTACTGAATTCTACCAAGTAAAACCAACTGGAAGAAAATTCAACAAAACTAAAAAAAAAAAAAAATACTCAAATTCAAAGAACTTTGTTTCCCAAACTCTTTCTCAGTTAAGTTCCCGCAAATTACACTAAAATTCGCAACACTTTATCTTTTCTGTCCCTTTATTTATTGTTTCCTTTGTTTAAAATTCCTTTTAAAGAACTTTATTGTCTGTGTTATCTTTTCGACTCAGTATCCGAACTAGAAACCTGCAGAACTTACCGTTCAAAATTACACGCTAAAGCCCTCTAAAAACATTACTCAGTTAAATACTAAATTTGGCTTAAGTGTCATTTCCTTCATATTAAATTTCATTTTCTTTGATTCCAATTATATAGCAAATTTTATCCTTCTACTTTCTTTTAAATTAGTAAACAAATAACAGTTAATAAACAAACTACAAATGAAGTGGGGTGGAGGTGGCTGGGTGGAGTCTAAAGCTGACGGAACACAATTCAAAATATTTCAGTATTATTTATAACAGAAGAAAATACTAGGATAGAATGTTGGTATTATTATTATTATTTACTCATTAGAGTTTTTCACATCAGCTAACGCTGATGGGTTTTCTCTGGAGTTTGAGTGACAGCAAGTCTCCTCAAGTCTCCAGGACTCTTCTCAGTATTCTGGTCGTTCTTAATAATGTAGTAGTTTGGATGGTCCCCACACGCCCGCTAACTTCCGAGTCCTCCAATCTATTATTATTATTATTATTCGATTTTTTTCTCATAGCAGCGTTAGTGGTATGTCACATATTAAATGTTTCTGGTGTGTCTTTCACTGAAGTCTGAGTGACGAGAAATTTCCTCAGATCTCCAGAACTCTACTCAATATTCTGACCGATCTATTTGCTATAGTTTGGATGGTATCTATTTGTCCTCCGATTTCCTCAACTCTTCCAGCACTCTTTCCAATCATTCGGGGAATGTTCCAAGTGTGCCAATTACAATTGATATCACCGTCACCCTAATAATAATAATAAAAATAATAATCATTATTATTATTATTGTTATTATTATTATTATCATTATTACTTCTAATGTTATTATTGTTGTCATCTCTTTTCTTTTTCATTGCGAGTATTTGTGTGTGTATGTGTGTGTGCTTTTATTAATTGGAAAGCTAACATTCCAATGAAGAAAAAATTAAATATAATAAAATGATGTTTTTATAATATTGTTGCTGAAAATATATATGGCGAGAAATCAAAATGCTGCTTTATTAATAAAAGAAGATAAAGTAAAACTGAAAGTGTTAGATATTGACACATTTTCCTGCTATGTAAAATTACAAGTGAAAATAGTTCTAAAGAAAAGAAAAGAAACAATATTCGAATACACATAATTTCTGATAGATTTTGCTTTTGAAAAAAAAAAACCCATTAATCTGGTGATAGGGTTAAAGAAGAATTTGTTGGATTGGGTAATGTTTTAGTCGGGTCAATCGTATGTACCTCTCACCATGGAGCAGTGATTTAAGCTATTTTTTGGCAGTTGGGTCGTGAATGTATCCAAAAAGCAAATTTCCCCTCACTTTCCTCCCTACTTTCTTTCTATCTTCTATCGCTCATACACCCTCTTTCAAATAACCATCCTCCTTTTCTTTCTTTCTTTCTTTCTTTTCTATTTATCTCTTTTGATTATCAATTACTTTTTTGTTTAATTAGTCATGTCGATTAATTTTGTTTAATCAGTCATATATATATATATATATATATATATATATATATATATATGTGTGTGTGTGTGTGTGTGTGTGTGTGTGTGTGTGTGTGTGTGTGTACAATGTATGGAAGCTATGTTTCTGTATTGGAATAATTATTCTACAATACTCCTGGCTAGCATTAACTTGTAAAACTCTTTTCTTATCTATCTATATTTTTTGTATAAATGTATTATCAACATCGAATTAAAAACGTTCACTTTTAGAATTTCTTGCTGTTACTAGATGAGTTTGAAATAAAAATAAGTGAACTGAAAACTATACTGTCTGATGATTGTAACAAGAGTTGCATGAAACCTGAAGTAACAGCAAGAAGTTTTTAAATATTTTTAATTCGTTTTTAATTCTAATAAGTTAATTCCCAAAATTTACAACCCGATTTACACTAAGTAAAATGATTAAGCAAGAATTATCTGAAAAACAATCTCTAAAATAAAATTTAACATATATATGTTTTCAAATTTAACTGAGTACCTTCCTAAATATATAAGTAAGCAAAAACTCAAAACTTGAGCAATATTTCTGTTATTTTCCCCATTTTTAAACTTCCAGAAATAAGGTTTTTGTCAAAACACTTGCGACATTTTCTTGTAAAAAGGCTAAACAAAGTGTATGATAAAACTTTTTTATTTACATTTTCTTAAGTGTAAAAAAATTAGTTAAATTTGATACATAATAAAAAGTTATCTCCATAATTTCGAATGAAACTTCCTTTCGTTTATTTATACCATACATCTTAGTTGATGCATCAGAATGGGTCGTCAGTGATATTTCCTTTGGGTTCATGGAGGGGTTTCGGGTCTTGCAACATCAGATCCCCTCACCCAAATGACCTAGTTGGCATTGATCTTACTCCAACTCCCATCCCGACAGCTAACCAGCGCATCCAAACAAGGAGAAAAAAAATGACCACAGAAAATATATAATTTTGCAACAGCCAATCAGAGCTAAGCTCTACTGATGACTTCTAAATCTTTCCTTTAAAAATCGGGAGGCCACCTTACTCTGCTTCTTTGCCACAATGACGTCGTTATTCGGCTATTTGTTCACTCCGGTATTTCTTCCTTCCCCTCCCTTTTTTTTTATACTTACAGAAAAAAAAAAAAATTTAAAAATAAAGAAAATAAAGAAAAATTAAAAAATTAAAAAGCTGTACATAAATATAGAATTGCGATTAAACTCCTATATAAAATTGACATGCGTTTAGTTTTATTTTAAAACTTATTTCCATTAAACACTGTACATAAATATACAATTACGAACTAAATTAGACGTAACTGTTGTTACTCGGAAATCACGTGTCAAGCCTTGTGATTTCATAGTACTAAGTGCCCGAGGTTTGCTCCATTTATTCAGGTGTCTCATTTGCATGCCATGCTATACCTCCCTGAACCTGCGAGGTTTGACGCCCTTATTTGGGCTATCACTTCTGACTACTCTGGAAGGTCTATGCCACTTCTGAATTTGTTCTTCTGACCTTTGTAACGGACACCTTGGTCTATCTTTATCTTCTAAATCTGTTAATCATTCCCGCTTTCCTCCATGTTTTGTTCTGTTTCTTTTTCTTCTTCCTCAGTTTCCTTGTGTTATTTCTTGGGCATTTCTATATCTTCAGGCTTGAACCTGGCTCTAAATTGGTCAGAATGAGCTAATATTGGCTGTCCTTTTTTTTTTCTAGTACAGTCGTGTTCTGTTCTTTTTGTAGAATGAACTTCGCTCTCTCCAACCCCACCTCCTTATTTCTTTCATACCAAACTTTCTCCTCTGTGGCAAAGACATGGTTATTGTGACTCTATTAATGCTGATGGGCTTTGCTTTCTATTTGCATGATGAACCGTTCGATAACTTAAGAGTAAATTAGGGATGTATGCCTCAATATTCTGGGTGACAGGTGAAAATGACTTTAAACCCATTTCTGAAGTTTGAACCATCCTTTCCGCTATGCCATTTGACTGAGGGTGGTATGGGGGTGTTTTGTATGGCTTACACCCTATTTTCCTTAAGCACGACACTAAACTTTCATCGCAGAATTCCGATGCGTTGTCCATGACAATAGTCTTAGGTACTCCATTTTTTGCGAACATTGTTCTCAATATTTGCCTTACTATTTTTAGCTTTCCTATCTCTCACTTTTATTACTTCCGGCCAACCCGAGAAGGAATCTACTAAGATCAAAAATAAACCAATGCCTTGGATATGTGTATGGTCCGTATGGATCCTTGTCGATGGCGCCCCCTCTTTGGGCCACGTATGTGTTTTAGTCTGTTTAAACGTTTTGATCTCCGTACATTTAGGACATCTTCTTATGTGTTCCTCAACATCTTTACAATACCCTGGCCACCAAGACTGTAATCTCAATCTTCTTTGTGCCGCAGTGATTTCGACATGGATATAGTCATGCACGCTTTTAATTACGTCCTTCCTTAAAGTTTTGGGCCACTGTATTGCGTCTACATTATATTTAATGCCCTTCTCTACCGTTAACTTATGTCGTGCTTCTTTGAAAGGTCTCTCCGCTATAGTACAATTACTCCATGTATTCTTTCTAATGCGTTCAAGTATTCCTCTTAGTATCAGATCTTGTTGGGTTTCTCTGCTGAGTGTTTTGCTCGATAGCACGCCCGTCTCCACCTATTGTATAATTATATCCTCCGAATTTTCATGTTCCTTTCCATTTTCACTCAGAAATCTTAGCCTGGATAATGTATCCACATGTTGGATTGTGTTTCCCTTAACATATGTAATGTCAAAATCAAACGCCCCGATTTTGATGGCCCACCGAAAAATTCTTGATGTTTCTATGGGTAATAACTTCCTCAGATTGAATAAGAATTCCAGGGGCTTGTGGTCTGATTTTAAGAGGAACTTTTTGCCCAACAAAGAATTCTGTGCTCTCTCCATACTCCAAGCTATGGCTAATGCTTTTTTTCAATGTTAGAATAATTTCATTCTACCGAAGAGAGCTTTCTAGACAGATACATAATTGGATGACCCTCTTGAGATACAACAGCTGCTATGGCATGTTCACTTGCGTCAGTTGTTAAGGTAACCTATTTTTTAGGGTCGAAAAGATTAATCACCGGTTTACTTGTCAAGGCCTTCTTTAATGCTTCGAAAGCCTTATTTTGCTTCTGCGTCCATGTAAATTCTACGTTTTTCACGCATTTCAACAAATGGTTCAATAAGCTCACTATATCTCGGAAGATATCTGCTGTAGAAATTAATTAATCCCAAGAAGGATTCCAATTCTTTCTTGTTCGGGGGGTTTTCCATTTTCGCAATTTTGTTGGTTAGCCTTTCGTCAGGAGACTTTCCTTCTCTAGATATTTGATATCCTAGATAAGATATTTTTCACATTCTAATTTACATTTATCTCTATTTATTGTCTTACCTGCCTGTTTTAATATCTGTAGGACTTATTCTGTTTTACTCTTTAATTCCTCTCTAGCGCAGGCCCCGAGGCATATATCGTCTTGATATATTATTATGTTGTCCACTTTTCCTAATAAGATTTTCTCGATGGCTCTTTGAAAAACATGACTAGCAGTTTTAATTCCAAACGGCAGCGAGACTGTCTCAGTAATCTCATGGATGTGTTCAGTGTGGTAATTTCTTTAAACTTGTCGTCTATTTCGTTCTGGTTGTAGGCCGACTTTAAATCGATTTTCGCAAAGTGTTTCATATTTGCCAGTTCGTGACTGGCGGTTTCGATACTCGGTAAGGGAAACGAATCCGAACATATCTGGTGCTTGGTGCGAATTTTGTAGTCACTGCTTATTCTAATATCCCCATCGGTCTTTTTAATCACGACTATTGGTGACGCCCAATCGCTTCCCCCATGAGTGATCTTTTCAAAAATACCCTACTGAATCATTTTTTAAACTTTAACACTACAATAGGTAAAATATATATGGTTAATCGTCTTGCTTGGATATATCTAGGATGGTAGTCCTCTTTCAAGTGGATGCTTGCTTTATAATACTTTAATAATCCTATTTCTTGTTCTTCCGATTCCATAAAATTAACTAATTTCGATGTGTCAACTTTTAATACATCTCTACCTCGTAGTCCATGGTCTTTAGTACATGTCACGACTGTAATAGGTATAATCTCAAAGCGATTCTTAGTTTCAAACGTACATTCTAAAGTGCCTAATGTTTTAATGATGGTACCATCGAATCGTTTTAGTTGCAAGCTAGACTTTTTAAGCCTTGACTTTCCTAAAAGTTCACCGGAATAAGTGTTATGTAATAGCCAGTATCTACTTGCATATGGAAATATTTCCCATCTATCTTTACCTTTTGTCTAGTTTTTGTTGGTGTGTTTCGCGAGAAAATTTCAGCCCCATCTCTATCCACCTGCGTGTCTTTAAGTTCCTTAACTTTTTTTAAATATCTGCACACCTTTGGGGCGTGATTTTTTCGTTTGCAAATGGAGCATGCCTTACCGAAGACTGGCCAATTAATTTTTTCCCTGTCATGACGTTCGCCACAGTATTTGCATAGAATTTCGTATTTGTGCTGTACGCGAAATATCTTGCCTCGTCCACATCTCCCCCGCTGAGTGATCCATAAGAAACCTGTCGACCAACTGTGATGGACCTTTAAGTCGATCAGGCAACTAACTCCCCTCCTGACCCTGCCTATCTTCGGATCAAGGATCAGATTCCAACTACCCCCTAAAACTATCCGTTTCGGACTGTCTAGAAACGACGCTAACAGCCGAAAAAAGGAAACCCTCTCTGCAGTGATATTAGGCACTTAAGCCAAGACCACCCGGAACTCTAAACTCTTAACGGCAATATCGGCCACAACCAGCTGGCCCCGTCATCTGTAAGAACAAGATTTACATCAGTATTAAGGCTGCGTCTAATTAGCAAAGAGACCCCAACGCAGCTACAGCTTCCGTGTGCTGAAAGGACGACATAGTCATCCTCCAGCATCCGACAGTCTGCAGTGCAATTGAAGTGAGTCTTTTGCACTGCAGCAACATTCAGCCTGAGGTTCGAGAGTTCACCAAGCAAGCGCGCACACTTTCTTAGATCCCTCGGTCCCCTGGCTTTCAACGGGGCAAGGTTTAGAGCCATCAAACTCACTGTCGACAATGGCACGGATATCCTCGTGGATGAGGACGCCGACAGTCTGTCTCAGGGATCCAGTCCCGAGCTCAGGGATCTGCCCTGAACAATATGATAATGCTTTTTTGAGTGAGGGGTGCTCCATTTCCGCCAACCTTATGTCCGGCTGACTGACTTTCTCAATGAGATGCCACACACCCTTCATGCGGCCCCAAGCCGAGCGAACAAAGATGATGACCATGGGTGCACCCATGAACAAATATGGATATGAAATGTTCTTTTGTTCAACTTTCTTGAAATCCAAGAGTGGTTTCAGTTTCCTGCAGAGTTGAAAGTCCGCTGGAAACTGCCACCCTCCGCTGAGCACAGAGCCACTCCTAAAAGTTATCCTTAGATGACATCGATTTGGTCCTGTGACGTTTTTTTGGGGGGTACGAGGGGTCTGGTGGAGAGCCTATGGAGGGATCTTCATCAGGAGAACAGCCTAGGAGGTGAAAGAGCGGGAAGGATTGGAGAGAAAGGAATTTTGTGATGAGGGGATTGTTGCAGTGGGGATTGTTGAGGAGGGGATTATTGAGGAGGGGATTGTTGAAGTTGTTTTGGTGGGGATTGATTTGGTGACTGTTATTGTCATGAGGTGTGTACTGGGGGTTGTTGTGAAGTTGCTTTTGAGGGTGACTTTGTCTTTTTCTGCGGTGGGGACGCTGTGAGCAGAATTTTTTTGCCTTTGTTTCCCCAAAGTCACTGCATCTTTTAAGGTTCGTGGTTGTTTCCATTTGCTCATGCTATTCTCCCTCTGTCTTCTTTTTAGCCTTTTTTCTTTGCTTTTTGCTTGGTGATGGAGCTGGTTGTGGAGCTGGTTGTACTGTTGTTATTTCTCTTGCTGGTTTTTCAATTGACTGTTGTTGTTGCTGACGCTGATGTTTTGACTGCGGCTGCTACTGCTGTTGCTAGTTCTGTTGTTGATTCTGTTATTGTTGTTGTTGTCTTATTATTTGTTTTCTTCTTCCTGGTAATCTGGTTTCATCCTTCTCCGGATTGTTTGGATGGTTCGCAGGTTCCAGAGCATTGACGGCCTTTTCATTGTTAGTGTTGTTGTTGATGTTGTTATTGGTGGTGTTGTTGATATTTCTGGCTGCTGCTCTTTGCGGCTAGCCTCTTGCTAGGTGTCCTAATTGCTCACAAAACCAACAGAGTGGCCTCCTATATTCGACTACCACCAATGATGTGCGGTGTGGCCTGAAAACCTCTATCCAGGCATACATTGAGAATGTAGTCACTGTGCACTGTCCCATCGGTCGCTCTCACTGGTATGACCTCCTCCACGCTGCCATACTTACTGAGGTTGGCTGCGAGGACATTCCTATTGAGCTGTATCGGGAGCTTGCACGCAGTGACTCTTATTCGTCTCTTTCCTCTTTATTTCGGTTGTAGCCGGAAGTATTTTGTCGAAACGTTACTCCCGGTCAATTTGACTGCTTGCTCCTCAGAGGGTAGCAGGACATCCCTGGCGGTGAAGCTTTGCCGGCCGTAGTACCGGCCTGGGATTCCTGATGTCTTGAGGAGCTCTCCAAAAATTTCTTTTTTAAGCCCAGCCAGTCTTCTGGTCCTAAAGTCTGTCACAAAGAACAGAGTTTTGGGTTCTGTTTCTGCCACAAGCTCTGGGATTGGCAGCATGATATTGTCCTTAAAGTAAGGGGCATATTTGCCCACCCTGTCCTTCCATGGTCTTTGGGCATTTTTTTCTTTGTTGCTCAGGGGATTGGCACGGCCAGGATAGCAGGTGTTTTCTAGCTCGGTGGGATGGAGCTGACCGAGAGCGAGGTTTCCTTGCTCCTTTGTGTAGCCGGTAGCGTAGGCCATATAGAGGTTGTGGAGGGTCCTACTACCGACTCTCCCGGTTTCTATGAGAGGGTTTCGAAGTTGTTTTGGAGTAGGTCCTGTTCTGAATGATGATTTCATCATCCATAATTGCTTGAGGCAACTAGGAGGAGAGAGATGGTGACTTGTTAGAGGAGGTTCTTATTGTTGGAATTATTGTTGGTGGCTAAGTAGGAGGGTGTGAAGTCTGGCTGTGAATGAACAGTGAAAGAATGTTAGAAAAGAAAGAAAGTTGTGATCAGACTAGTGCCTGGTCTCAGTAGGAATTGAATTTTGTCAGAAGAAAGATAAAACAAAACCTACTAAGGCGGGCGAGCGTGCATGGTCAACTCTTACTCCCTCGTGATTTCCCGGTACTAAGTATCCAAGGTTTGCTCTATTTATTCAGATGTCACATCTGGATACCATGCTATAGAAAAAAAAAACGTTTTTATTAAATAAATATTTAAAAAATTCTTTTCCGGGCAGCTGGCACTTTTAAAAACGCCGAATGTATCTCAGCCAAAGAATAAGAACCTACCCGGCAAAATATGTTTTGAGTATGATATTACACAGCATCGAATTAGGAGGCTTCAGCCCTGTAGTGCTAAACAATATGGAATACACATTCATTGACATTATCCCAGGTTCACTCTGACCAGGAATGGTAATGGTTGTTAGAGTCCATGTATGAGTCATCTAAAACTAATGTTCTAGGAAAGACACTAAACTGAATGTGATGGTCAGGCTCTAATCCTGCATGTTTGTGGAATGTGGACTATACCTTCATTACCATTGCAACCAGGTCAAATCTGACCCAGGATGTTCGTATCGATTAGGGTCCAACTCAGGAGTATGACAAAAAAATGAATCTGACGGTCAGGTTCCAGTCCTAGATGTTGGGGAAATGTGAAGTACACCTTCAGTACCATTACAACCAGGTCCAATCTTATCTAGAATGTTCATATCTGTTTGGGTCCCACTTACAGGTTGACATTAAACTGAATCAAATGGTTAGGATCCAGTGCTGGATGTTTGGAGTATGTGGCGTACACTTTCACTACCATTACAACCAGGTAAAATCTGATCCAGAATATTAGCATCTGTTAGGGTCCAACTGATGGTGAGTCTCTATTCCAAGGGATTTTGGGAATTTGGTGTACACCTTCACTGCCTGTACAACCTCCTTTTAAAATAGAATGTTCTTATCATTTTGTGTCTTATATATGGGTATGACATGTATATGAATTAGATGGTCAGGCTCCAGTCCTTGTGATTTATGGAATATGGAGAACAACTTCACTCCCAGTGACGCTAGGTCAGATCTGACTCAAAATCTTAGTATCTGATAGGGTCCCACTCATGTGTATTACACGATATTGAATCTGATGGTGAAGGTCCAGTTCTGGAGCTTTGGGGAATGTGATGTATAACTTTATTACCATTACAACAAAGTCCAATCTGGTCCAGAACATTCGTATCTGTTAGGGTCTCACTTATGGAATTGACACTAAACTGAATCTGATGGTGCGGCACCTGTCCTTTACACTTGGAAAATGTGGAGTACACCTTTATTACCATTGCAACCAGATCCCACTCATGGTTTAAAATGAACTGCTTAACAATTTATCAGTACGCAAACGAATGAATAATATTTTTTTAGAATTATGAATGTTAAACGGCAATAGTTTAAACCATTTAACTGTTTGTAAGCAAATGATTAAAATTAAACATAATTAATAGTGTTTGATTGGAATTCTGAAAACTATTCAACTGTGTGCAGTCAAACTATTCATTTACCAATCACCCCCATCCACACACACACACACACACACACACACACATATATATATATATATATATATATATATATATATATATGACATATCAAATCCTAGTTATATATATATATATATATATAAGTAGGATTTGATATGTCATAAAACCAAAGAACTTACCAACTCACAGAAAATTTCCTGTCTCCAAAACCATCTGAACTAAGTAATTTGATGATTTATAAAGATCTAGTGTTACATATTAAGTAATCCTTTTTATACAATTAGTCAATAATACAATTTCTTTTTCAGATTTATATCAATGAAAATGAATGATAACCCGTTTGAGCTGAAGAAGAAAACATATGGACACTTTGTAGTTTCTGTCAATCTGAAAGATTGTAAAATCTCAAACATACATTTGAAGAAACATGTGACAATCAATCTTATTCAACAGTTCATAAAGACATTCTTCTGGACAGTTGACTCTTTTATATTTTCTGATTCTTTCCTAAAATGATGGGATTGAAATGTATCCAGACTGAAGTTTTGAATTTAGAAAATTAAAGTTTCAATAAATATTCACTTTTAAAAGAATTTCGTTTGGTAAATTATATATAAAGTTACACACACACACACACACACACACATATACATATATATGTGTGTTTCCATATTTGTAAGTTTACTTATCTGTGTGTGCATGTGTGTGTGTATGTGTGTGTGCATTTTCATATTTGTACATTTACTTATGTGTGTGTGTGTGTATGTGTGTGTGTGTGTGTGTGTGTGTGTGTGTGTGTGTGTGTAAATGTACAAATATAAAAAATACAATAGATGATTTTATTCATAGTTCATTTATTTGCTAACGTTAAACTTGCCAGTTTCTTTTATATTAAACCATCATCAGGGTAGTTAATATATGATATTGTATGTT
The DNA here is from genome assembly GCA_963585895.1 of Sepioteuthis lessoniana. Lineage (NCBI taxonomy): Eukaryota > Metazoa > Mollusca > Cephalopoda > Myopsida > Loliginidae > Sepioteuthis > Sepioteuthis lessoniana. Next base: position 21,945 of record OY757938.1, read on the forward strand.
CCGAATTATGTTTAATGATATTTTTTAAAAAGAAACGAAAAGAACAGAAAGCTTTTAACATTTTATTTCTTATTAATATCGTTCTGTTTTAAAACAATGTGACGTAAGTAGTGTTCGAAATTTTCTTTAAAGCCTAACACGCATATATATATATATATATATATATATATATATATATATATATATATATATATATATATCCAATAATACATTCCAAGTGCTTGTAGGAGCTCCTCAGTGATGTCCTGCCTTCATAGCCGATTTCGGGTCATTAAACATCATATCGGCTCCGGTAGTAACCCAACTTGGGTCCGGATCGTAAAAATTAAAATAGAAAAAGAAAAATTATATGGTTTAATCCCCCTTTTTGTAAACTAGCTAGTATAAATGTCGGTAAATATTTTTTGAAACTGATAGATAAGCACTTTAAACAAGATAATATATTACATAAAATATTTGATATAAAAACTTTGAAAATTAGTCACTCCTGCAAAAAAATATTTCTCACATAATAAATAATCATAATAAAGAGTTAATTAAGGAATTTCAGAACCGAGCAAATAATAATAATAACAGTATAAAAATAGAATGTAATCATAAATCTCGAAGTGATTGTCCTATGAATGGTTTATGTAATTGAGATAATGTAGTATATCAAGCAATTATTTACCCAAAAGAGGATATAAATGATAGGAAATCTTATATTGGTATATCGTCCACGAAATGGAAAATTAGATACGGCAATCACAAATTCTCTTTCTCCCATGAACATCTAAAAATTAAACTGCTCTATCTAAGCATTTTTGGGGTTTGAAAAATAAAGGTTTAACTCCTGAGATTCAATGGTCCAAATTAAAAAGATTAACTACTCCAAAGTCTTTCGACAGTAGATGCAATCTGTGTTTAGAAGAAAAAATGCAAATTTTGCTTTTTCCAGAGCCAAAAAAATTATTAAATAAGAGAAGTGAATTAATAGCTAGGTGTAGACATAGGGCTAAATTTAAACTATAGATAATTAACTCAAAATGTTTTTTAAAAAAGCATAGAGTTAAACTGAGAATTAATGTAAATGAATAAATAAAATAAGATGTTAGATAGAACATTGTGAAAAAACATATCATATATACGTACTAATCATAAAAAGTGTAACTTATTGATAGGTTTTAAATAGTTTTGAATTTTAAAAAAAATTTAAATTAATTAAATCTTGAGTTTAATTTAATATAATTATTACTGTATCATTATGTAAAGTTATTGAATAAAGTTAAAAATGTTGTTTAAGTCAAAATGTAATTAGAATTTAAAAATTAAAATAAAATTTAAAAATTAAAAAAAAATAAATTTACAACATTTCTAACCGAAATTAAAAGAAAAACGGAAGTGGGATAAATGAGGAGATAACTCTTCACCCCACTTCTATCACCTCCCACCTTTTTCTGTGTCTATTCTAATTTATTTTATCCAAAGGATCTGAAGAAGTCCTGTTAAATTTTTTTCGTGTTTTTGAAATTTTCAAAAACGCGTAACAGGATGGAAATTAATCTATAATCCTAATGTGACCGGTTTGTTGTTTTTCTTAAAGGGTATATATATATATATATATATATATATATATATATATAACTATCACCGAATACACATGATTAATTTTTTAAGCTGTCTGTTGACTACAACAGAGGAGGAAATGTACCGCAGAGTTCTTCTTCTTCTTCTTCTTCTGAAGATATATTGAATATGATAAACGGAAAGAAAATGAAGAATCTGTTTTTATTGATTATTCCATGATATTAACTTACTTTTAGACAAATACAACATTTTTCTTTCAGTTGTGTGTTATACAGTTAACCATTGAATTAAACGAAAACACCTCTAAAGCAATAAATATGTTATAATTAACTAGTCGTAAATTATTTTATATTGACGAGGTTGGAACGAAGAGCGAGAGTTTCAACTTTTCCACGCTTTTTTATAATGCTTACGTTTATAACGCCACCTAACTGGCACAGAAGAAATACAAATACAGGCACGATTTGATAGGGAAAGTTATTAACGAGTAATTGTACAAGTAACTAAACTGTTCCTATATGTATAAACGGTATATGTACAAACCAGAATCTGTCCTGCAGAACTAGACACAGTGGCTTGGAATTTGAAATACAAACTGATCACCTAATCCCAATCAAAAGGCTATATCTAGTTTTAGTTACTACTACTAATAAGAGAAATTGTCATCTGGTAGACTTGGTCGTTGCAGCAGATTACAGAGTGAAAGTAATAGAAAGCAAAAAAGTCGATAAAAACCTGGACCTTGTCAGTGTGCCAAAAAAGTTATGGAATATGAAGGTGATAATAATGTCACTCATTTTTGATACCCTTGGAACATTCCCGAAGAACCTGGAAAAGAGAGTGCAAAAAGCGGACTTCCCAGAAACAATTGAGACAACACTACTGAGGTGGGGTAGAATACTAAGAAGAGTCATGGAGAACTGAGCAGACTTGCTGTTACACACACTGTTACAAATGATGTAAAAATATCTCACAATGTGCAATAATAATAACAATACTAAGCGAAAGCAGCAAACTATCTCAAAAAGAGTACAAGACGAGGTACATTTACGTGGGAAAGTTGATCCACTTGAAATTGTGCAAGAGATTAAAATTTAACCATTCAACCAAATGCTATATGCACAAACCAGAATCCGTTCTTTGAAATGAAACGGATAAAATTCTCCGGGAAATTTAAGAACAAACTGATCCGCAAATCCCAACCAGAAACCCAGAACTAAAGTTAATTAACAAGAAAAAAAGAACTTGTCATCAAGTGGATTTTGTCGTTCCAACTGACCACACAGTAAAAATGAATGGAAGCGAAAGGATAGACAAAGACTTGGATCTTACTAGATAACTAAAATAGCTGTGGAACGTGATGATGACAGTGGTACCAATCGTAGCTGGTGCACTTCGAATGGTCCCCAAATGTTTGGAAATCTTTAGAGGAATTGGAAATCAGAAGAATCAATCCTCAGTATTTTCAAGATCGGCTAGAATACTCAGAAGAGTTTTGAAGACAAGATGAGACTTGCTGTCATTCACACTCCAGCTAACGATCACTAACACTCAAGGAGGGAAATGATGATAAAGAAACAAATAGTTAAAAATGGTCGATTTTTAGAAAACGTTACGTACATGACAATTGTCGGTGGACGTATATCTTTAACTCGAAGCTGCAGAAGCCGTTGCAGAAATTCTTACATTCAAGCTTCAGTATCTTACTCCAACAAAATAATCCCATACATTTCAGCTGATTAGAACCAGGAAAAAAAAAAGAAACCACATGGCTTAATACACATTTATGGGGAAAAGTATTGGAATGTAATTGTCTGTGCTTTATAAAAGATTAAAAAAGATTAAAAAGATTAGCCAGGAAATTGCAATCATAAGAGATTAGGTTCTATTTTGCATGTATACTGTCATATCTGAAAAAGAAATGATTAAAAATGTCTGACAGAGATTTGTTCAAAACTTCAAGGTATTTCTTGAAAGTGATCCATAAGGACATATATAGAATAACGTCAAAAGAGGTAATAGATTTGTTCTGTGCGAGCTGTCTAATTCCTCTCCATTTCGAATAACTACTATATCCTTCATTCTATCAATTGTTTATCAGTCCATTGCAGATATAAGGCCTTCCATTTTGTCAGTAACACTTGGCGAATAGTGAGCCTTAATGTAACATTGTTGTCAGATTCGATGGTTATCGATGAAAACGTTGAGGTAACGAAAGACGAGACGATGACGGTTCATCCCGATGAAAAGAAAATAAGCAAACAGACGGACAAATAGACAAGCAAAAAAAAACAAAAAACAACAACAACAAAAAACAAACAACAACATATAGACACGTAACTGTTTGGTCCCCACTTTTATTAATATGATAATAATTGAGGCAGGATATTTTCCTAACCGTTTTTCATAGAGAAAGAAATTCTCTTTCTTTTCAAAGGAAAATATCAAAGCCCCCCCAAAAGTTCTTCAAAGACATTTAACTTAAAATCACATCTGCTCAGCAGCAGCACACCAGAAATGCGACTCTGATCAAATTAAAATACAAACTTTCTCATTTCTTGCTTCAAACAAAAATAACCTTTGACCTGTATGTTAAATTTCTGCATTAGCATCTGGTGGATTGATGTTGGGGTGATAGTGGGGGAGAAGTTATTACATATGTCTTACTCTAACATGCTGCTTATTGACAGCAGCATTATTTTTGGTTCAGTTCAATCTTTCTTCTGGGATTTGTTAGTCCACTAAAGCTAAAAAAAAAAAGCCCATCTACCCAACTATCTTACCCAGAAGTTGGGACAGAAGAGATAGATTCATATCTTTCTCGCGGGCCTAAGCATGAAGTGAAGTGTTCAATTCAGATGAAAACCGTATATCCTAGTATACATACACATAAACACATTTATATTAGTACACACACACGTCCCGCTTGCACACACACACACATCTATATATTATTTTATTTTCTTCGTTTTAATTTCATATCAATCTTTGTGGGTTATTTAATGCCAAAGCCATCCTTGTAGAAGAACAGAAGTCGTACTATTTAAGCCATAGCTGGGGGAAAAAGTGGGTTTATGCCTTTCCCAAGGGCGTTAGTAGTAAAGTGAACGTATTAGCGCGTCTAGAGTGCGAACTCACTGCGTTGTCGCAGTCCAGTACGTGTAAATACTATGTCACAGGGAGTCCCCCGTATATTTTTGTATACACAGCGATACCTGTTTTGGGGACGACACTTAATTGCAACTGGAAGCGAGCCTCCAGTTCTGGAACACTGGGGAGTTAGGAATACACTTTTGTTGTCATTACTTCTAGGTCCACACTGCCCTGGAATGGTAAATTCTGTTTGGGTTCTATCTATGAGTCAAAGAGAAATTATTTATATCAGATAGGAATATTTGAAACCGTATACCTGTGTGCGCATAAATGACTAATATTAAATGGGAATACGCTTTCGTTGCCATTATTCCCAGTTCAACGCAGGCCCTCAATAGTAAATTCTAGTAGGACCCTATCTATGAGTGAAAGAGACTAATATTAAATGGGAATACGCGTTTGTTGCTATTTCTCCCAGTCCCACTCTGCCCCGCAACCGTAAATTCTGTTAGGGTCCTATCTATGTGTGAAAGAGACTAATATTAAACGGAAATAGTTACTCGTAGCCATAAAATTGCTTTAAAAAGATTGATTTCAACATCAGAAAACATAACGAAGGTTTAATGCCGTAAAACTAATCAACCCATCTTTGTGTCAAATACTTGAAAATTAATAATGTTATGTAAGAATACGTGAAAGCATATAACAATATGCAAGACTACGCCGATGACATAGCGATACTGGCAAATACACCCAACCAAGCCGAAACACTACTGCATAGCTTGGAACGAGCAGCCGCAGGCATCGGCCTCTATGTCAATGCACACAAAACGGAATATATGTGCTATAATCAAACGGGTGACATCTCCACACTAGACGGAACCCCTCTTAAACTAG